>PVKU01004262.1:0-152209 GCA_004027475.1 Anoura caudifer | reverse complement strand
CAAAGAAGTTGGACCCAAGGAGGAACACACCAAGGCACATTATAATTACATTACCCAAGATTAAAATGAAGGAGAGAATTCTAGAAGCAGCAAGGGATAAGGGGACAGTCACCTACAAAGGAGTTCCCATCAGACTGTCAGCGGATTTCTCAAAAGAGAACTTACAGGCAAGAAGGGGCTGGAAAGAGGTATTCCAAGTCATGAAAATCAAAGACCTACATCCAAGATTGCTCTATCCAGCAGAGCTGTCATTTAGAATGGAAGGTTTAAGATAAAGTACTTCTCAGATAAAGTCAAGTTCAAGGAGTCCATTATCACCAAGCCCTTATTATATGAAATGTTAAAGGGACTTATCTAAGAAAAAGAAGATAAAAAATATGAACAGTAAAAGACAGCAAACTCACAGGTATTAACAACCAGACCTAAAACAAAAGTCAACTAAGCAAACCACTACAACAGGAGCAGGAAGGAAGAAATGGAGATCACATGGAGGGTTAGCAACAGGGGAGTGGGAGGGGGAGAGAGGGGGACAAGGTACATAGAACAAGTAGCATAGATGATAGGTAGAAAATAGACAAGGGGAGGGCAAGAATAGTGTGGGAAATGTAGAAGCTAAAGAACTTATGACACATGGGCATAAACTAAAGGGGGGAATGTGGGTGGGAGGGGGTGTGCAGGATGGAAGGGAATGAAGGGGGGAAATGGGACAACTGTAATAAAACATAATCAATAAATTATAATTAAAAAAGTAAATAAATAAAATATTTAAAAAATAAAAAAAGAATGTATAAAACTTGAAACCAGAAAAACAAACAAATCCAATTAAAAAATGAGTAAATTACTTGAAACAGTCAAAATAAAAAGATAACTCACAGAATGGGAGAACATATTCATTGATAAAGCTGATAAAGTTACTATCCAAAATTTATAAAGAACTTATAAAACTTGAAACCAGAAAAACAAGCATTCCAATTAAAAAAAAATGAGTGAAATACTTGAATAGACACTTCCCCAAAGAGGACATACAGATGGCCAATAGACATATGAAAAGATGTTCAATATCACTAGTCATCAGTAAAATGCAATTAAATGCCACAATGAGTAATCACCTCACACAGGTTAAAATTGCTGTCATCAATAAATCAACAAAAAACAAGTGCTAGTGAGGATGTGGAGGATGAGGAAACACTTCTGCACTGTTGGTGCAAATGCAGATTGGTGTAGCCACTATGAAATATAGTATGGAATTATCTCAAAAAATTGAAAATAGAACTGCCTTTATGACTCAGTATTTTACTTCTGGGAATTTATTTAAAGAAATCTGCAACTCTAATTTGAAAGATTATAAGTACCTTTATGATAATTACAACATTATTTACCATAGCCAAGACTTCCAATCAGTCCATGTGTCCATCAGTAGATGAGTGGATAAAATAACTATGGAACATTTACACAATGAAATACTACTTGGCCTCAAAAATATTAAAATTTTACTGTTTGTAACAGCATGTATGGACCCAGAGAACATTATGCTAAGTGAAATAAACCAGTTAGAGAAAGACAAATACCATATGATTTTACTCATATATGTAATCTAATGAACAAAGTGCATTAAGAACCAATATATAAAAAGACTCATAAAGAGTTGGCTGAAAGTTATTTGGATGGGGGTTAGAGCAAAAAAGAAGAATGACTGTGGACATGGACAACAGTGTGGTTTCCATTGCAGGGTGTGTGTAGAGGTGGAAAAGGATATAAGGGGGATAAATGTTAATGAAAAAATACAGTAAAAATAAATCATAAAAATTAAATTAATGTATTGATACATATGACTACTTAAAAAACTAAATTGAAATTATGTGCAGTTGATCATGTCAAAATTCATTTTTCAATAACTTTTAATGCCACATATATAGGAACTTAGCTTTCTAATGGCTACTACTTAAAACTGGTTAATACAATCTACTTATCTACTCTAAGGTACTTAAAGAACAACATTAAGCTGACTAACAGATAAAATCAAGCTGAATTTTTCACTCAACCACAGGATTCCAAGTTATTAAAATTTAGTCTTGCTCTTGTTTGAGAAAATTTACATCTAAGCTTTTTAGATACTCCAGAATGAGAATCCGTGTATGAAAAAAATAACAAATCAATGAAGTTTCAACAACATTAAAATTTTTACCTAGGAATGAAATTGCAATCTATTGTTGAATTCAAAAGTGATAAAGTAAAACCACATTATCTAAAAGAAAGAATTACGTGATATTCTGAATCACATTGTATGTAGTATTTACTTAATATTTAATATAACTCCTTATATTAAATCAATTAGCATAAACATTTCCTAGTGGACATCTCAGTTGTCACTCTATCCTCAAACCTCTTTCCTGAGAATTCCATATTCCTTAGCTGCTGCTGAAATGGTGTTTTAGAAAATATTTTGGTATCACATGTCCTTTGAGTTTGTTTGCTTTTGGTTTGTTTGGTTGAAATTTGGTTTGAATTACATAGCCAGTGACTTCACATATTCTTCCAAGATATAACCTAAGGGGCTCCACAAAAAAATAATTTATATTTAAAATGCAAAGAAAAGAAAAAAATGAATAAAAAACAAGAGGGAGAAATAAATTTAAAAGATAATATTAATTAGCTTGAAAAATAAGTTTTTTTTACTTATTATCTATGTACTTAATAGATTATTAATGATTCCATGAATGAAAGTATTAAAGAAAAAATTTTGTGGAATAGGGGAAAGATGTGATTTCCATTGCATCAGAGTGATTAATCCTTACTGAGTGAAATGAAACATATATATAAAGCTATTTCCTCAAACTACTTTTCCCTTATATAATTGATCTAGGCAAGTCATTTCAATGCAAACATGTTTGACTGAAATTTGTAGTGATGAGAAACTTTATTTTTACTCTTCTTGAACATCATCATAAATTCTTGGCATTCATTCATCACTTCAGGAATTCATAAAGTAATTGGATATAAAGAGCAAAGAAAAATTTTATTCCAAAGATTTTATTTTTTGTTTTGCTTGTAGAGATCTGATCATTATAGGAGCAAATGGAATTTTATATAATTATATAATCAACGTAACAATATAAATAGAGAGTGAGCCAATAGATATAAATTAAAAGTGTCTCATGTTTTCTGGCAGCAACTGAGACTCATTTCTCAACCGTATTCTTGGCCAGTGGGTTCTCCTCAGAGCTTCATATTCTCAGCCAGAAGCAACTTCCTCTGGTATAATGGGCAAATTACAGCCCCTTTGTTGTTATTCAAGATCCTTTGTCCATTGTCCAAAAATTAAATTTTGTCATTTGGTGCTTTGGTGCTATTTACACATAACTTACATTTTATGGAGTACATATGGTGAATAGATGGGACCCATTGCTCTCAAGCCAGCATCCCTGTACCATTCAAATTCTTGAAATTGTGCCAAAGGCTGAGTGAAGCCAAAAGGTAAATGTTGCTTATGTTCCTTGAATATTAGTTTCATTGGCATATGTGATGTCAACATTATGTTTCCATTAAAATGCAAACATATTATTCAGTATGTACAACAGAAGGGAAACTAATTAAAATAAAAGATGAGAATTTATGTATAGATTGACCCTTCAGCAGAGCACCCTACACTTCTACCCAAGCCTACAGTTCACTATGTTATTAACTAACATTGTGTTTTTGGCTGAAATGAATTTGGCTCCTTTGTCAAAGTTCAACCAGAAAAACTTCAATAAAATAGTATAAAGAAATTTCTGGGATTGATAACATAGAAGGTGTTCAATAGAGCTTAGAGGGACAATAACAAAGAGAATAACAGATATTAAACCTGGGCTTTGTACGTACTTTGTCTACCAAAAACATTATTCTTTTTTTAAAAAACAAACATTGGTTAGATTCAAAATTTATTTTAAACCTAGGAAAACAAAAACAAAGCAAATTTGTAGATTATCTTGGAAACCTGAAAATTCAGATAAGATTACTACCAGAGTCTTTGAAGAGTCAGACAATCTATTGGTGAACCGTGCACTCTTTTTTGCCACACGCTCCAGTATTTATTATAGTCTTCCTCTACTGGCTTCATTCATTTGGGGTGCTAGCATGAGATTCTGTGTCCTTTGGTTCATAGATTTAAAATCATTGAGAAGGAGCCATACCATGATGATACAACTATACAAAAACCATCCCATACACCATACATACAACCATACCAACACTGTATACACACCACACAAATGCCAGTGTGAGGGGGCCTCTGAGGCCCTACCCCATCTTCCACAGATGAGAATATGTCTACCAAAACAGGATCTGCTTGGGGAGGAAAGGTGACTGATCTCTCAAAGAAGAAGGGCCAGTAGCCTGTTCCTCAATGGGCTTTTATTGGATTTATTTGCATAGGAATATGGGGTGTATATGTAAAGCTCATCAATCATTGTCAGGAGTAATGATCAAACAATAGAAAACATTCAAAGAACTATGGGGGCCTATTTTGAGTCAAGGTTAGATAGCTAATGGGCCATAAAACTTTGTGGAAACAAACTCATTTCATGTTTGGACCCTTATCATTTAAATTGAGGGTATTAGCAAAGTGGGTTTCATAGGATTTTATGCATTCTTTCTTAGGCCTGATTACCCCAAGGAACCCTCCCTATGCACCTTCAGCATTGTTTCAGTCTTAAGTCAGGCAGCAGAAGTAAGGCAGCCAAGAGATTAGGAGACTTCTTGCAGACAGAATGAGGACTCAGGCTATGTCAAAGCTGAGGGGCAAGGGCCTATCACCCCCTTTTTCTTTAGCCCCCAATTCCTTCCCTGGGGTCCCTTCATGACCAAGTCTGTATTAGGTTGTCTCTCTCTTAAGGAACCATACACGTCATTGGCTAACTGGTCATCCACTCAGGGCCAAGCAGGGTGACGTAAAGAGGGCAGAGGTAGTGCCCCTTACAGAGAGTTAAGTTTTGTCTCCTTGATGACTTATGTTCCCAAGGTCTTTTTACTCAGCCTTAGCCATGAAATTTCTGGGTTACAGTTTCTGAAACCAGGCAACATGTAATTTCCAACATGTCAGTGCAGCTACCATAACAGATTGTAACAAAATTGCCATTTGGATATAATAAAATTATTAAGGGAACTCTCCTACAAGCGCCATGTCTAGAAGGGAAGCCTTGCTTGTAACTAAATCTAACCAATCTGCAAGCAGCTACCTATTCCATGGATAAAAGAAGGAAGGTTCATGAAGAGGGTACAAACATTTCATGACTCACCATGTATCAAACAAGAGGAGTCAAAGAAGTTAACAAAATGTGATGAATTGTTAAGGTCATTGAAAAATGAGGCATGATTAAAGGGAGACAAATTTGAAATGCTTGTTAAAAAATTCGGAATTTAATACAAATGTAGAATGAAATGCAAGTGCGCACGTGCACACACACACTATTCTGACACCAGAAAAATGTGAGGTAAATTTCAGTAGGATTAACTTTTAGTTTATGTCTGAGAAGGTGAGATTTAATCAGTGGAGCTATAAGAATAATATTTATTAGTAAGAGGAAAACTACTTTCGTAGTTTCATTAAAGAGTTTTAGCAGTTTTCAAAACCTTGTTGTAGGCAAATGATATCTGAAATAACCCTGTGCCAATGCAACTTCTCCTTCTTTGAGGCAAGGCCAATAGTTCCTGACTTCATTAAAGAAAGTAAGAATTAGAGAGAAAAACCTTCAAATGATTTAATAAGCATTATTTCAATGCATGCTCTCGTTCCTTTATCTTCTAGCTGCATACTTCTTTGTTTATTAGGTTTCTGCTGGTAGGAAGATATCACTGAATGCTAATGTGTCAGTGTTTGCCTATTGAAGTTACTGCTTTAATGTCTCAAGCAGCCCACCAGTTCATTAATCAGAGCATTCAGGGAATTTATATTGCAGCTGGGATCCTAAGTGTAAGTGTAAAAGTGTCTATGGATAGACAGGTCATGGCTATGATTCCTTATATCTTTTTATTTTTAATATTGTACTTGCCCTTGGTTCCTTTTTATTGTAAAATTAACAATTTTCTCCCAAATGGAACATAACTTTAAACATATAATTTTCTTGTTCATAAGATATTTTTAAGGTAA
This sequence comes from Anoura caudifer, assembly GCA_004027475.1. Lineage (NCBI taxonomy): Eukaryota > Metazoa > Chordata > Mammalia > Chiroptera > Phyllostomidae > Anoura > Anoura caudifer. The sequence goes on along the minus strand of PVKU01004262.1, from coordinate 146,082 downwards.
GAACTAGGAATATTAATGGTTGTCTCAGAAATAGTGTGACTGAGAAATGAGTGTTCCTGGAGCTATAACAGGTTTACATTTAATCGCTTTTGTATCCAATATTCAAATCCCTGCTACTGTCAAGTATATTTGTTCTGAGCCTCTTGCTGGTAAATATATACAAATTTAAAAATCAATGTAAAAAAAGTACTTGTGTTTTCTGTGAGAGGATCTGTGTACTTGTCATTTCTGAAAAAAAAAAAATAAATAGATAGAACATATAACCCCAAACCAAACAGAAACATTTTCCAGTTTTTACATCAAATCTGACTCTTGTTGTCATACAAACAGACTTGGATAATCAGACAATTCAACATACCCACTTTCAGAAAATCTTGGACTTCAGTATTAGGCCTACATAATATAAAATAAGAGTATATTTCCCAAGCTTTATTTTATCTTTATGCACTGCTTTCCACAAAGGTAAAACAAAAAATGCCAAAAACACACAGAAAAATAAATAATAGAAAACTAAATAACAACAGCAAAATCTGGAAAAATCTAGAGGAAGATGGAAGCAGGGCAGGAGAGAACACTTCCCCCTACACTTGGGAGAAAAATCTGTCCGATCTACTGAGGAACAGTGCAAACAGCCAATAGTACCATGACCTATGATCTTTACCACAGCCCTTTTGATCTCCTGTTAAAAATAGGAGATCAAAAATTGTAGCAGATATTGAAAAATTGGATGGTAAGGAGAGTACTTCTGGACAATAATGTCCCTGAGATCAGCACAGGGACCAGGGCAGCTGCAGCTCCAGGCCCAGTGCCTTCCAGGTCTGCCACAGGACTCTTGGGAGAAAGCTGGGTCAACTGATCCCTCCCTGGCCAAACAATGATTGAGCAGCAAGAGGTGGGACTCAGTTGCTTGAAATCACAGAGAGGGTAGTAAGGACTAAGTGGCAAACACACAGGGGCTGTGAGCACCCATGCATAACCCTGGGAAGATTGTGCACCTGAACCCCTGGGACCAGAGGCAGCCAGGCCAAGTGCACACACCTTCAACCTGGCGATAGTGTGCTTTCTGGAAGGCCCAGAGCCCACAACCAAGGTCCTGTGGAGATGCTCCAGGCTAGCCCTGGGGAGAGTACAAGTGAGGCTGACTGAGTGCTGAAAAAGATGGGAGAAAAGCAATACCAGTCACCCCTCTGCCTGTTCCAGCCAGCAAGACAAAAAAAAAAAAAAATGGTTTGGCCAATTTGAAACCAACAAGAGGTTTTTTTGTTTGTTTGTTTGTTTGAATTCTTTTAAAGTATTTTTTCGTTTTTCCATTTTTATTATTTTTTATCTCTCAATTCCTTTTTCTTCTCTTCCCTTCTTTCTTGTTTTATGCCTCCCTTGTTTCTTTCCAATTTTATCTTTTTTCCTTCCTTCTTCTGCTTTCTTCTTCTTCTTCTTCTTCTCTTTTTCTTTTTAAATACCCACAAGTGAGACAAAAATGTGTGGAAATGTGAAAAGACCAGAGATGGATCCAAAGAGGGGGCATCCCAACAGCAGAGACAGTGAGACAAATTTCACTTTGTTATCACAGATAACCTGCAAGTTATTGCATATTTGTATTTTTTTCATTATTTTTACATCTTTTATTTGAATAGTATTTTTGTGCTCCTGTTCTTTCTGTTTAGTCTTTGCTTGGCTGGTTATGTTGTATCATTTGACAGGTTTCCCCTGTTCTCTCATTCTTAGTGTATGGCTAATTACTGTCCCTCAGTTCACTTGTGTTCCATTAGCACACTATTCATTGTCCTATACTCCCTATTCTTGTTTTTTAGATCTCATAGATTCTGTCATATGATTGTTGCTCTAATATTATTGTAAATAATAGCTGTTGCATACAATTGTGAATTCTACACAACACTCCTTCCAGATCTTAGCCCACTTCATGCATTCCTGACCTCTATTACTCTAGTGGTTAACTTTGTTATCTCACACATGACACTTATTTACTGTCCTTTACTCTCACCTTACCTCAGAATCTGACCTCCCACAACCTCATTGCTTTCTAGATTGAACTCGCAATCCTTCCCTCCAAAACAAGAGACTTATCTTCTTTCCATCCTTTGTAAAAAGTAGCTAGTTGGACAGAAGATCATGGTTAACATCATACATCGTCAATGGATCTCTTATCTCTACCGGCTGCTAATGTAAATATCATAGAATACTGTCTTGCTGTCTTAAATCATTTTGCCTAACCCTTCCAACCAATCACAAAAAAGAGTAGGTGGAAGCTGTAAACACCAGGATACCTGAAGGAGACTAAACCAATGAATCTCACAGGTATTCTACCACAGAAGTGCACACCGTAAACCCAGGGAGTCAGAACAGATCAATTTAAGCTGAAGCTAACAAGAAGAGTCTCACAAACAATGAGGAGACAAAGAAACACCCCAAAATGAAAGGAAAGGAGGAAACCTCAGAAAGAATGCTAAATGAAAAAGAGGGAACTCAACTATCAGATACTGAATTAAAAGCAATGGTTATCAGGAAGCTCAATGAGCTCACAGTGAATTGCCAGAAATTACAGGGAAGCTACAATGAACTCACTGAAAACTATATCAACATGAAAAATAAAATGCAAACTATCAACAAAGGCATGAGGAAATGAAGAATACAATATCTGAACTGAAGAACACAGTAGAAGGAATCAAAAGTAGGATGGATGAAGCAGAAGATCGAATCAGTGAGTTGGAGGACAACGTAGGAAAAAAAAAAACACCCAGAAAGAGCAAGAAAAGGAAAAGAAGCTCAGAAAGAATGAAGAGAAATTGAGAGAAATGCAACACAATATCCAAAAATATCTGTATAATGGGGATACTGGAAGGAGAAGGAGAAGAGAAAGGGAGAGAAAACTCATTTGAAAAAAGTAGTGATGGCAAACTTCCCTAATTTGATGAGAGAAAAAGTCACACAAATACAGGAAACACAGAGAGTCCCAATCAAGAATAGAAAGAGGCCCACCTCAAGATACATCATAATTAATATGGCAAAATTTCAAGACAAAGAGAGAATCTTAAAGGCAGCAAGGGAGAAACAGTAAGTAACATACAAAGGAGCCCCGATAAGGTTAGCAGCTGACTTCTCAACGGAAACACTCCAAGCCAGAAGAGAATGGTGAGAAATATTCCAAGTAATGAGAACCAGAGGCCTGCAACCAAGACTACTTTACCCAGCAAGGCTTTCAATCAAGATAGAAGGCCAAATAAGGAGCTTCCCAGACAAAAGAATTCTAAAAGAATACACCTCCACCAAGTTGGCTCTGCAAGACATGCTAAAGGGACTGCTTTAAGGAAAGAGAGGAAAAGAAAGAGAGAAAGAGAGAGGAACACAGGTACAGAAAAGGCAATGAATAAGTACCTATCCATAATACCCTTAAATGTAAATTGATTAAATGATCCAATCAAAAGACATAGAATAACTGAATGGGTAAGAAAGTATGACCTACACATATGCTGCCTGCCAGAGTCCCACCTCAGGATAAAAGACCTACACAGACTGAAAGTAAATGGTGGAAACAAATTTTCCAAGCAAATAGACAGGAAAAAAAAGCTGGGATAGCAATATTCATATCAGACAAAACAGGCTTCAAAAAAAAAAGGGCCATAAAGAGAGACCCAGAAAGTCACTTCATAAAACTCAGGGGAAGAATCCACCAAGAAGACATAAACATTGTAAATATATATGCACACAACATAGGAGCACCTAAATACATAAAGAAAATCTTAGAGGACTTCAAGAAAGATATTGACAGCAACACAATTATAGCACGGGATTTCAACACCCCTCTGTCAAAAATGGACAGATCTTCTAAACAAAATATCAACAAAGATAGTGTGGCATTGAGCAATGCCCTAGATGAAATGGACTTAACTGAGAGTCCTTCATCCCAAAGAGCTAAATACACATTCTTTTCAGATGCACATGGAATATTTTCAAAGATAGACCACATGATAGGACACAAAACAAGCTTCAAGAAATTCAAGAACATTGAATCATATCAATCATTTTCTCTGACCACAAGGGGCTGAAAATAGAAACAAACCCCAAGGGGGGAAAAATACACTCAACATCATAGAGACTGAAGAGCATGCTATTAAATAATGAACGATTCAAGAATGAAATTAGGGAAGAAATCAAAAAGTTTCTGGAAACAAATGAAAATGAACTCACAACAACCCAAAACTTACGGGACACAGCAAAGGCATTACTGAGAGGAAGTTCATAGCAATACAGGCCTACCTGAAAAAGATAGAAACATTTCAAACAAACAACCTAACCCTATGGCTACAAGAACTCAAGGAACAACAACAAAGATAGCCCAGAACAAGTAGAAGGAAGGAAATAACCAAGATCAGAGCAGAATTAAATGGTATAGCAACTAAAAGCACAGTTCTAAGGATCAATGAATCCAGGAGCTGGTGCTTTGAAAAGATAAACAAAATTGACAAGCCTTTAAGTAGGTTCATCAAGAAAAAAAGAGAGAAGACTCAAATAAATGCAATCAGAAATGAAAGAGGAGAGATTGCAACTGACTTAACAGAAATACAAAGGATTGTAAGAAATTACTGTGAAGAACTATATGTGAAGAAATTTGAAACCTAGGTGAAATGGACAAATTACTAGAAAAATATAATCTTCTAAAACTCAATGAAGAAGAAGCAGAAAGCCTGAAGAAACCAATAACAGCAGATGAAATTGAAGCACCAATCAAAAAAACCCTGGACAAAAAAAGCCCTGGACCAGATGATTTCACAGGAGAATTTTATAAAGCATTTAATGAAGAGCTAACCCCCATCCTTCACAGAGTATTCCAAAAAAACCAAAACAATGGAAGACACCCACACTCTTTTTATGAAGGCAGCATCATCCTAATCCCAAAACCTGATAAAGACACAGCAAAGAAAGAAAACTTTAGGCCAATATCACTGATGAACGTAGATGTTAATATCCTCAACAAAATATTGGGAAACTGCATCCAACAATACATTGAAAAGATCATACACCATGACCAAGTGGGATTCATCCCAGTGATGTAAGGATGGTTCAACATTTGCAAATCAGTAAATGTAATAAATCACATAAACAAAAGCAAAGACAAAAATTACATGATAATATCAATATATGTGGAAAAAGCATTTGATAAGGTACAGCACCCATTTATGATAAAAACATTCAGCAAAGTGGGAATAGAGGGAGCATTCCTCAAAATAATAAAGGTCATATATGAGAGACCTACAGTCAACATCATACTCAATGGGCAAAAATTAAAATCTTCTCCACTGAGATCAGGAATAAGACAAGGTTGTCCACTTGCAGCACTTCTCTTCAACATAGTATTAGAAGTTTTAGCCACAGGAATTAGACAAGAAAAGGAAATAAAAGGCATCCGAATAGAAAGGAGGAAACAAAACTGTCATTGTTTGCAGATGACATGACACTGTATGTAGACAATCTTATAGACCCCCCCCCCAAAAAAAAAACTCCTCAGTCTGATAGAGAATTAGGCAAAACAGCAGGGTACAAAATCAATATCCAGAAATCAAAGGCAATTTTGCACATCAACTATGAAACAGCAGAAGCAAAAATCAAGAAAAAAAATCCCATTCAATATAGCAAAAAGAAAAATAAAGTACCTAGGAATAAACCTAACCAAAGAGGTAAAAGACCTGTATACAGAAAACCTCACAACACTGAAGAAAGAAATCAAGGAAGACACACAAAAATGGAATGATAGACTATGTTCATGGATCAGAAGAATTTGCATCATCAAATGTCAGCACTACCCAAAGCAATTCACAGATTCAATGCAATACCTTAATAGGTATTAATACCTTTAATAAGTACCAATGGTATATTTCACAGACATAGAACAGACACTTCAAAAATTTTTATGGAACCATAAATGACCCTGAATAGCTGCAGCAATTTTGAAAAAGAAGAGCAAAGTAGGAGGGATCACAATACCTGATACCAAACTGTATTACAAGGTCACTGTAATCGAAACAGCCTGGTACAGGCATAAAAATAGGCACATGAACCAGTGGAACAGAACAGAGAGCCCAGAAATAAACCCAAGTCTCTATGGTCAATTAATACTCAACAAACGGGGCAGCAACATAAAATGGAGTAAAAGTAGCCTCTGCAACAAATGGTGTTGGGAGTAGTAGACAGCTAAGTGCAAAAAAATGAAACTCCATCACCAGCCTACACCATACTCAAAAATAAATTCAAGGTGGATAAAAGACTCATATGTAAGCCATGAGACTATTAAAGTCTTAGAGGAGAACATAGGCAGGAAAATTTCAGATATTTCATGCAGCAACATTTTTACTGATATGTCTTCTAGAGCAAGGGACATAAAGGAAAGAATAAACAAATGGATATCATCAAAATAAAAAGCTTTGCATGGCTAAAGAAAACAATATTAAAATAAAATAGAACCAACTGTATGGGAAAACATATTTGCCAATGATACCTCAGACAAGGGTTTAATCTCCAAAATATATAAAGAATTTACATGACTCCACTCTAAGAAGACAAGCAATCCAATTAAAAAATGGGCAAAAGACTTGAACAGGCACTTCCCTGTGGACATACAGACTTTCTAGAGACACATGAAAGATGCTCAGTGTTGCTAGCTATCAGAGACATGCAAATTAAAACCATGATGAGAGTCCACTTCATACCAGTCAGAATGGCCATCATAAACAAAGCAACAAACAACAAGTGTTGGAGAGGCTGTGGAGAAAAGGGGACCCTAGTGCACTGTTGGTGGGATTGCAGACTGGTACAACCACTATGGAAAACAGTATGAAATTTTCTCAGGAAACTAAAAATGGATCTACCTTTTGATCCAGCAATTCCACTGCTAGGATTATATCATAAGAACCCTGAAACACCAATCCAAATGGACATATGCACCCCAATGGTCATAGCAGTAAAATTTATAATAGCCAAGTGTTGGAAGCAACCTACGGGCCCATCAGTAAGTGAATGGATCAAAAAACTATGTACATTTACACAATGGAATTCTCTGCAGCAGAAAGAAAGGAGCTTCTACCCTTTGCAACAGCATGGGTGGAACTGAAAAGCATTATGCTAAGTGAAATAAGCCAGGCAATGAAGGACAAATACCATATGAACTCACCTTTAACAGGAACCTAATCAACTAAACAAACAAACAAGCAAAACATAACCAAAGACATTGAAATAGAGAACAGGGTGACAGTGACTAGAGTGGAGAGGGGAGGGAATTTCAGGGGGAAATGGGAAGGGTTTACAAGAACAAGTATAAAGGATATATGGACAAAAACTAGGGGGTGTGGAAATGGGAGGGAGGTGGGGAGAGCTGGGGTTTGGGCTGGGACAGGAAGAAAAGACAGAAAACTGTACTGTAGCAACAATTAAAATAAAATACACCCCCTTTTAAAAAAACAAAATCTCTTAATTTAATTTAGAATATTTCTTTTACTGTCTATTTGCTACATCCCATTGAAATATTTTTGACATATTTAGGAATGACAGGTAAAAAGAGCACAGTTAAATTTATGTATTGTTTAAATTTCAACATTAAAACTTTTGTTTAATAGGAAATAAAAAATACAAATGATTCACAGATTTAAAATACAAAGGTGAGTACAAAAATGCTCCTGTGGTAATAATTTCATTATTTTTTAAAAGCATATAACCAGCCCCACCTAGAGCTGCCAGCTTGCTCTCTCTGAGTCCATCTCTATTTTGCTTGTTTTAGTTCAGTTTCTTCATTAGATTCCACATATGAGTGACATCATATGTTATTTGTCTTTCTGTCTACAGCAGATATACATATATATAATACACACACTATATATATATGCATTTCTCTTCCATATATATATATATATATATATATGGGAATGTATATATGGAAGAAAAATGCATAGTACAGGGAATGTAAGGTAACATATAAAATATATTTTAATATATTCTTGAATATATTTTTGTTTTCACTTTTTTCTAACAAATATTGTCTGAGACTATGCTGTGGACAGATACAAAATAAAAATATAATACAGAATCAATGGAGAGAAAAAAGTTTTTCTTGAAAACTCAAGGACTGAAAACATCTATTTCAGTGACTATTTTTGTATACACTCTTTATTGAAATTCATTTTAACTATTTCAGAATATGCACTCTCACACACACATACACACTATATTAAAGCTATTTTTCAGCTTATTAAACAGTTCCCATGAATGTTTGAAGGTTTTCCCTAAGGACTGGTTTAATTAATTCCAGTAATATTGCACACTCTTTCTATCCATTAAATAAAACTTCAGGAGTATTCTTAAGAAAAGCCTTAAGAATCACTTATTTTCTCTGTCAATTAATTTTAAATATCTTTCTACATAATGTATTGGTGCTATGAATGCAGTTTTTAAACAATTGTTTGAAGGAATTTGATCATATATGTAAAAATTATATGTATTCAAATTAGCTCATTGCATCACCTTAAATATAATGCCTTCCTATATTATCCCAGAAGTTTTAATTATTATTTTATTGTGTGTGGGTCAAATGACATTTTAAAACACAAAACAAAAAAAAAAAAAAAGGAAAGGAAAAGAATTCTAGGGTCTGGTGTTAGAGCAAGCTGTTTTCTTTTAAGGGGAATTTTAATGGTTTCTTCATCTTCATTGATTTGCAAAATCTTTTAAAAAAATATTGTATTCCCTCCTGGCTGGTTTAGCTCAGTGTATCGAGCATAGGCTGTGAGCCAAAAGATAGCTGGTTTGATTACCGGTCACAGCACATGCTTGGGTTGTGGGCCAGGTCCCCAGTAGGAGGCACTGGAGAGGCAACCACACATTGATGTTTCTCTCCTCTTTCTCCCTCCCTCTCTAAAAATAAATAAATAAAAACTTTTAAAAAACAAAAATAAAAATATTTTATTCCTCTATTTTTTCTTTTTTATTATTGTTCAAGTATAGTTGTCTCTATTTTTCCACCACCACTTTCACTGCCCCACCCACCCTCACCTCCCACCTTCATCTCTTCTCCTTTTGGTTTTGTCCATGTGTCCTTTATACATGTTCCTCCATGACTCTTCCCCTTCTTTCCCTCATTATCCCATCCCCCCCCCCCCGGTACTGTCAGTTAGTTCTTTATTTCAATAAATCTGGTTATATTTTGCTTGCTTCTTTTTTTTGTTGATTAGGTTCCACTTACAGGTGAGATCATGTGGTATTTGTCTTTTACTATCTGTCTTATTTCACTTAGCATAATGTCCTCCAGTTCCATCCATGCTGCTGTGAAGTGTAAGTGCTCCTTCTTTCTTTTTGCTGCACAGTATTCCATTGCATAGAGGTAACATACTTTTTTGATCCACTCATTTACTGATGGGCATGTAGGCTGTTTCCAGCTCTTGGCTATTATAAATAGTGATGCTACGAACATTGGGGTGCACAGGTTCTTTTGAACTGGTGTTTCAGAATTCTTAGGTTGTAATCCCAACAGTGGAATTGCTGGATCAAAAGGCTGTTCCATTTTTAGTTTTTTTTTAAGGAAATTTCATACTGTTTTCCACAGTGGCTGCACCAGTCTGAATTCCCATCTATAATGCACTGAGGTTCTTTTTTCTCTACATCCTCTCCAACATCTGTTGTTTGTTGATTTGTTTACAATGGCCATTCTCACCAGTGTGAAGTGGTATCTCATTGTGGTTTTAATTTGCATCTCTCTGATAGCTAATGATGCTTATGTCTCTGCCAAAAGAAAAAAAAATATTGTATTCTTTTTCTCCCCATACCACAACTGTAAAAGAACAACTAGCCAATGGATAATCGCTGACATTATCATTCGATTTAAGTGCTTATTGCCATTAATTTATTTTCTTGCAAAGAATGCCATTGTCTTTCAGAGTGTAGACCATTTAACCTTCTATTCAAATAGCTTAATGAATAAAGTCACTTTAAAAGATGCATCCTTTTTTAAACAATCACAAGTTCTTTTTTCTTTTTCTCTGAAATATAATACATTACCACAATATTGACCCTTAAAAAGTGTAAATTTAGTGGATTGAAAAACATCAGTTTTGCAATTATCACCAATGTAAAATTTCAGAAAACTTTCATTATTCCATACTCAGCAGCAGTTACCCCCCATACCCACTTCCCACCTTCCAACAGAAACTACTAAACTACTTTCTATCTAGATAAAATTGCCTACTGTGCACATGAGTGAAATCATATGGTACTTGTCTTTCCCTGACTTGCTTATTTCACTTAGCATGATGTTCTCTGTCCAGATCCATCCGTGATGTTCAAAGGGTAAAATGTTATATATAACTGAGTAGTATCCCATTTTGTAAATGTACCATGGAAGTTTATACACTCATCTACTGATGGACACTTGAACCTCTCCTAAAATGTTGCTATTGCAAATAATGCTTCAGTGAACATAAGAGTGCCTATTCTTTTGAATTAGTGTTTCTGGTTTCTTTGGATCAATACCCAGAAATGAAATCAGTGGGTCATAAGGCAGTTCTATTTTTAATTTTTTGAGGTAACTCCATATGTCTTTCCATAGTGACTGCATTTTCACCAACAGTGCACAAGTGTTCCTCATTCTACTTATCCTCACCAGCACTTGTTTGTTGATTTATTGATGATAGCCATTTTAACCTATGTGAGTTGATATCTCATTGTGATATTAACTTGCATTTTACTGATGATTAGTGATATTGAGCATCTTTTCATATTTATCAGCCATCTGCATGTCCTCTTTGGAGAAGTGTCGATTCAAGTACCTTTTCATTTTTAAACTGGATTGGTTATTTATTGGGTGTTGAGTTTTATAAGTTCTCTATAAAATTTGAATAGCAACTCCTTATAAATGTATCAGCAAATATGTTCTCCCATTCTGTGTATTGTTTTGGATGTTTTTGTTTGTTGATGTTTTCCTTTCTTTTGCAAAAAAAATATTTAGTTTGATGTAGTCTCATGTTGTTTATTTTTTCTTTAGTTTGCCTTGCTAGAGGACATACGTTGGAAATAAATATTGCTATGAGCAACATCTGATATTTACTGCTTATGTTTCTTCTACAATTTTTAAGGTTTTGAGTCTAACATTTAAGCCTTTAATCCATTTTGAATTTACTCTTGATTATGGTGTAAGAGGGTGGTCTAGTTTCATATTCCTCCATGTATCTGTCTAAATTTCCCAACATCATTCATTGAATAGATTATCTTTAGCCTATTATATATGTTTGCTTCTTCTATAAAATATTAATTGCTTATACAGCCCTGGCACTACTAGAACCGATAAATGAATTCAGTAAAGTAGCAGGAAACAAAATTAATATCCAGAAATCAGGTGCATTTTGTATGCCAGTAATGAACTATCAGAAGGGCAAATAAAGAAAACAATCCCATTCATGATTGCTCCAAAAAGAATAAAATACCTAGGAATAAATCTAATCCAGGATGTAAAAGACCTATTCATAAAAAAATTAAAAGACACTGAAGAAAGAAACTGAAGAAGATACAAATAAGTGGAAGCACATACAGTGTTCATAAATAAGAAGAATTAACATCATTACAGTGTCAATTCTACCCTAAGCAATCTATGGACTCACCAAAATTCCTATCTGGATATCAATGACATTTCACAAAACTAGAACAAATATTTCAAAAATTTATATGGAATCACAAAAGGCCCCACATAGCAAGAGGAATGTTGAGAAAGAAGGACAGAGGTGGAAGAATCACATGACTTAATATCAAACTAAATTATAAGGCCATAGTAATCAAAGCAGTATGGTACTTGAGTAAAAAGACACAAAGTTCAACAGAACAGAATAGAGAGCCCAGAAATACTTGCATAATTTTATATCAGGATATTTGTTTCATAATGGATACTTTGATTTAATAGTATGTTATAATGTAACACTGACATTACAGTATGAAATAAAATAAAAAAGATAGTTTTTAGGTAACATTGTACATGTCCATCAATTGACTGAGGGAAAAATATGAGAACTGAAATGGAATGGATAACAATGTCAGTATGCACTAAAGCTAGATATATACCATCTGGAATACAGAAGAAATGTTATTTTATACAAAAATTGAGTTGAGAACTAATATTGCATACAAAGGCTATAGTATAAAATAAACAGTGCCCAGCTACTTTGAATCATAGAACTAAATGTGAAATGCAAGGTCTTTTTTTTTTCCAAAAATTTATACTTTGCACAGTTGCTTGCATTTGGATTGTATTTTTTTAACCGCACTTTACTCATTTCAACAGATGAAAATTGAAGGCTTGCATATACTCCTTAATTTGTCCAAGATGTATACTTATATAAGATTACAATCAGGGTAACCCAAATATGTACATTCTTGTCCTTAAACATGTAAGAACTATGTGGGTTTAATTTTCTGATGGAAGAAACTTAGAAACAAGTGGTATGAATATAAATTTTACCTTAAAACTAGAACACTCTGAGGCATCACCAGTTGTAGAGTAAATCACAATAAAGTACACTGAATGATGATAATATATGAACACTAGTACAAAATAATTTTAAAATTAGTGCACATATTCTTATCAGCATTATACAATTTCAGACTTTAAAAAGAAATCTAAAATAGAGTTGAATATTTTGATTATTAACCATTATATAAAGATATGAATCTTTTAACAGTACTTTCAAAAATTGACCATGTATATGAGTTTGAATTTTCATGCAAAATTATTCAGAACATGAATAGTGGAAGGGAAACAAAAGGCTACAAAATTATGTTGGAAATACTATGGAATATGTTAATATCTATATGGTTATATACGTATGTATAATTATTTTCCTATACATATATATTTAGTTATGTATATACATATATTCATAAATACATGCACATTCACAAATACAATTGACAACTTTGGTTCACAATATTTCCAGTTGTGAACCTATATTTTCACTTTCTCAGTTTTTCTTAACTTTTAAACAAATAACTACTGCAATAAAATTATTTCTATTTTCAGTTAACATGTATATAAATAATGGTGTTTATTAATTATTATACTTGGTGTTAGTCATTTTATAAGTGAAAGAACTAAAAGGTTGTTAGTGTTTTTTTAATTTGAAAATGTATATTTTATATTACAAATATGAAATAATTATAAATTATAGTCTTCATTTCTTACATTGGCCGTAGGGAGAGAATAATTAGTTGAATTCAAAAGAAATTGTTTTGGACTGAACATTACATCACCCCAATCTAATATGTTGGAGCCCTAACCCCGAATGTGACTATTTGGAGGTTGAGCTTTAGTGTCAGTAATTAGGTTGAATAAGATCATAGGTAGGACCCTGATGTCATAGGATTCAGTGGCCTTACAAGAAGAGATTCCAGATAATTCTTTTGATCTAACAGTGCACACAAAGTGGTGATATGAACATATAGCAGATAAAAGCTGCCTACAAACCAAGAAAATATTGCACAGAATGGAACCTACCATGATGGTACCTTGATCTTGTATTGCTCAGCCTCCAGAACTGTGTAAAATAAATTTCTGCTTCATAAGCCTCCCAGTCTGTGGTACTTTGTTTAGACTATACTATTAACCATTATTATTAACCATTATAAATTACACTAAAGCAAAAGTAAATACACTTGATGAACATGAGATTTGAATAATAGCAATACTGCTCTCCCCACACCAGACTTTGTGCACAGCTAATGAACTACATGCAGTCAAGGACTCAGAGCCCTCTGAATGGTAGTACTGTACACTTACATTCAGAGGGTAGATACCTCCATCCAGAGGCCTCTTTATCTGGAGTCCCGGGTGGAGGTCTCTCTTGAGTGCTTCTACCAAAACCTTATTAGGAGAAAAGGAAGAACTTTGAGGAGCCCTTTCTCCCTGTGACTCAGTACTCAACACATTCACCCCTAGCTTTTCTCCACTTTTCTGATGGCCACCCATGTACAGAAAATGGCAGTAACCTCTTCTCTGGTTCTCCTTGGCAGTGGAATTATTTCCCATCCCATCTACCCTTCATCAGTGGTGATAAATCTGATCTTTACTTGGCACTCTTCTTGAACATAAGGAGAGCTGGCATTTTTCTTTTCTTGCTTGTACCATAACTTAACAAATATTTAATCAAATTATATATCTATATCTTTATTTGTATCTATATCTCCCTCCAGGTACCCTAGCATAAACTAAATTTTATTTGGAATTTATAACTTTACTTAGAACAATCTTTAATCCCACTTAGATTACCCTAAATATAAAAAGGTTTGCATAATCACATCTTTTAACTTGCTAGGAGTTTAACAGAAGAGTTGAGACTTAATAAATTAAATATTCCATACCTATGACATCACTGTCATTGACAATTGCCAGAAATGTCTTTTCAGTGAGACACCCAGAGTGATTTTCCTGAACCAAGGGGACTGGCTCAAACAGCCTGGGTTGTCCTAAACAGCCTGATGGAACCCTATTCACCTCTTCATGAACTATTTTCATTATAACCTCATTATATAAACTAAAGTCTCCTTCCAAGGGACATAGATTTTCCACCATTTTTGAACATATGATGCATGTATAGGCATGTTTTCTCATCGTGCATAGGCAGAAATGTCCCTACCTATGCATACTATAATGAAGTTCACCTCCATGTTTATGCATGATTTTCCTGAAAAAAAGCAGATCTGATCCATTATTAGAGTGATATTTCCTCTCCCTACTCGACCCCACACCCATGTGTCCTTGCCTGCTGACTGGTATAAAGAATGTTCCTTCTCATAAAATCTCAGAATTTCTTTTGGCAGCAACTAGTGAGTTACTGGACATGGTTAGGTATTACAATAATTTATCTAACCTTGACTGTTGCTTACATTTTGACTTGTTTTAATCAACTATTCAATTCCTGGTAGTTGAGCTTTCTCTAATTTAACTGAGATCTTGACAATTTAATTATTTAAAAGTTTCTAAAACATCCTTTAAAGGGTACTGCTGAGCTCAGAATCTGTGTTAACAAAGCAGTTTGGTGACAATTTTATAGGTTATAAATTATATATGGTCAATCAAATAATATTAGAGTGAACATTTCAACTCTATTTTATATATTATCATTTCTTTTTAGAAAATGATAAAGTTTATAGACAATTATGTTTCAAGTTTGAAAATGTTTTAAATGTCTCATAAACACAAAGATTAATAAAAGTACATGTGGCAGAGACAGTTAATTGTTCCGCATTCTCTCTTTTTACCAAGTTTAGAAAAGTACTTAAAGAGAGAACTCATGTCCTTTGTTTGGCCTTCCTCTTACTGACAAGAATGTAGATGTGCTGACTGCTGGCTGAACTGGAGTCACAATAATGGAATATGTATATAATTGTAACATATTATGAATAGAGGCACTGTTCGAAGGACTCAGATCCACTGAAAACTTAATGAAGCTACCCTAACAACACAGGACTACAAACTACCTACAATTTGACTTTTTATTACTTTTTTTTGTAGGATGAAATCTTTGGCTTGGACGTATTGTTATTTGCTTGTTACATCAAGCATTCCTAAATTCTCATTTCTAGATAGTTTTAAATGAATCACAGTAGTGTTAATGATAACAATACATTATTATTTTTCATTGGCAGAGTCTATTAATATTAATTTCCTCTATTTCTCAACACTGACCAAATATATGGAGCTTTTTCTATTACATGCAAAAGTATTATTTTGGATAAATTAATTAGGTCACATTTTGATTGATTATTTCCTAACCATTTTTAAATTAAATTTATTGGGGTGACATTGGCTAATAATATCATATAGGTTTCAAGTTTACAATTATATGAAATATCATCTGTGTATTTCTTTGTGTGGTCACCACCCAAAGTCAAATCTTCCTCCATAATTATATATTTAACATTCCATACCCTTTACTACCCCCACTTGCCTTTCCTCTGATAACAACCATGCTGTTGGCTGTGTCTATAAGTTTAAGTTACAAAGTTAAAATTATTGTTTAACAAGGAGGTGCTGGAAACAGGGGAGGGAGATGTGGATGGCTGGGGTGGTGGGAAGGAATGGAGGGAAAAGGCAGAAAACTGTACTTGAACAACAATAAAATTCAAAAGTTTTTAATAAAAATACGTGTAGAAAAAATAGTTTGTATATTAGAATATAAACACACAAATGCATATTTGTGTGTTTATATGTAAATATGCAGGCATTATTTACATGCATAATGCTATAACCTATATTACATTGCTTTACACAATTGGTATAATACTATATATAATATTTTGCATTATTCATTCTTCACTTAACGTTGTTCTACAAGCATTTTACCAGAGTTTTAATAATTTTTGTGAACACATTTTTTTCATTAAAAATGCAAGCAAAAAAAGATTTTTGGTTCAAAGTTTAATCCTCCCTTTTATGCACACACGCACAAACTGCATACAGTTAATTTATATACACCACATACTGCATTATATTTTTCAATTTACTTAAACTTCTCCTTCAGTTGTTAAGAAGACAAAACTTTTCAGAGTATCAACATTGAGAGAATAAAAACTCAATATAGTAGTAACAGACTCTTCAATATATATAAATACTTTTTTATTAGTAAGTGGGTGGAAGATGGAACCAAAAATCATATCAATGAGAGTTGAAAGAAATCAATCAAACTGATTTTTATATATATTACTAAAATAAAATGAGAAAACTGTATGACAATCAAGTTTAAGAATTTTTTTCTAAGGTGAAATAAATACATTTTATTCAGTAAGGCCCACTTTTTCTTAAAAAAATAAGACTTTTTTATCACACATTCACATGAGATTTTAAAAAAAGCTGTTGTCTGAGTGAAAACAGCAGTGTTTATTATGTAAGAGATTTTATCAGTTGACTTTTTTACGGTTGTGATGCAGTTTCCATCTCTTCATATATCATATATCTTAAAAGAAACAATCCTAAAAATTGACTTTAGGGTGTGAAAAGGTCCCAAATCTATGAATGATGAAATCTATTGCTTCTAAAAAGAACCTATTATACAGTAAACACAATATTATTATAATTACATTGTCAAACCTCTTAATTGGAGATTGTTGCTATGTTTAAACTATATCATTACAAGCATTAAGTAACTAAATTTGTTCAATAACTATACTTTAGTTTTACGAATTAGAGGTTTTGAGTCTCAGTATAGGAAATTCTTTTAAGTAAATGTTTAAGAAGGTATTACTGGTTTTAAATAATGACATCAATTTATTTACTGATGGCATGATGCAATATATACACTTTTAATGAATGCTGAGTATGCATTAACTTTTTTATGGTTCTTGCATTCTGCATATCAATATGCACTATGTTGTTCTTTATTTTTGCTTCTCTGTTGAATATTCTTTTATATAAAGAGGACATGGATTAATAACTGTTGCAGATTATTTAATAAATCATTATCTAAAGTATCCTGGTTGCTGAAGGAGTGATTGAAACTGTATAAAATCAATAAATATTTTTAAATTATATGAATAACAGAGTGATACAAAAGATAGAAATTTTAAATGCATAGTGATTTATAATTGAATAGCCTACTAAGTATTTTGTACAAAAATAAATGGAATTCTATCTAACTGCTCAGCTAAGATTCACATCATAAAAAATTCATAGTTTGTTTTTCAAAATGTAGCCAAGAAGAATTAATGCCATTTGATTTTCATAATCTGTTGTTTTGATATAAACCATAGAGACAATTTTGAGGTAGAAGTTTGATTATATAAAAAAATCTAGATATGTAAAATCTTGCATATGTGAAAAATATCTAAATAGTCAAGGCTGCTAACAAAAATCATACACTAATGTAGAATATTTTATTTTATATATGAAGAAAGTTTCCATTAATATAAAAAAGATAATTATGACTATAAAGAAATCTGATATTTAAAGGTGTTATAAACTACTGTAGGAATGACATTCAAAATTTAATCATGATTTCTGCAAGTACTTACATTTTTTCTCTACCATTTCTTGCAATACTAACCAAATTTATATTTCTGTTTTGTCATCTATAAATCAGTGAGTTTTCAGCTAATACTTGTGTTTATTTTAGAACAATATTTGTAACTCAAATGACTACAGAAGTTAGGTAAATAAGATATTAAATAGAGATATGAAGATTGGTTAGCAATTATGTCTAGCTTTTGTTATTTTAACACAAATATATTTCTTACAGAAATAAAACATATCTGATTATTCTACTATTCTCAAGAAAACATTATACCACCTTTTCTAAAATACTATAGCACTCAGTCTAAATGTTGGCTTCAAACTTTTGGCAGAGATAAGTTACCAAAGTATTTCACTGTTCTCTAAAATCTAATAAGACAAAATATATCAAATTCAATGACAAGTTGCAATGGAATTTATCACCATGGCAGAGAAACCATAGCAGTAAAATACAAGAAGTGTAATGGGCTAGGAGCCCTGCTTAATAGGGAAAAAGTTATTTAGTTCTACTAATTGTTACCTTTCAAAAACATTGCACTAGTGTTGTTGGATATTCTAATTTTTCAAAAGAAGCTAGAAACCTGGATGTCTATTAGAAACACCTGACATTTAGGGTTGGCAAATGTTTAGTATAATCATCAAACAACATGCTTGCTAAAATTCTATTTGCTGAAAAACACATGATTAACAGGACCTTCATGTGTAATGACAACATATGTATGACTTCTGTTTTATTGTTGCAAATTACATTGAACTATATTACCTGTTAGAAAAAATCTTCACTTAAAATCATGAGTTGGTTATTCAACATATTAACCCCACCCATCATGTTAATATTCTGAGATGAAATTAAGGCTGAAGAACACTGCATAAATTGCCTAAAATCTTAAAATATGTAAGCAATGGTGTCAGAACTTAATAAAGACAAAATTTCTGATTTTACAGTGTGTTTTTCATTGATATGTGAGTTTCAGCCAAAATATTTTTGACTATGAATATTCAATCTTTAAACATAAATTGGATGAAATGTGGCATTATTTATTTTTCCAGAGAATATCTTCCTAACAAGAACTCCAACAAATATACCACCACTGGTTCCAAACTGCACATGCTACTTCAAGTTATCACATCACAAAACTACTAATAAATTATAGATCATATCTCCAGCAACCATAAATAGCACTATATTTAGGATTCCTGGCCAAGATGGAGGCATACGTAAATACACTTTGCCTCCTTGACATCCAAAAGAAGGTAAAAAAAAAATTAAAAACAAAAAATATCCAGAACTGACTGAAAACGCAGCTGTGTGTAAGTCCAACAACCAAAGAGTTAAAGAAGAAACATTCATCCAGACTGGTAGGAGGGAGGGAGACTGGCAGCCTGGGTGGGGAGGACCTGAGGCAACAAAGTGACTGGAGGACCACATCAGCAAGGGTGTGGCTGGCAGACCAAGCAGTCCCACATCTGTGTGTAGATAAACTGGGAGAAAAACTAGGGAGTGAGACAGACTATGCAACCCAGGGCTCCAGTGAAGGGAAATAAAGCCTCTAAACCTCCAACTGAAAAAATTCTATGGGGGTTGAGTCAGCAGGAAAAGCTCCCAGCCTCACAGGAGAGTATGCTGGAGAGATCCACAGGGTCCTAGAATGTACACAGAACTATCCACCTGGGAATCAGCACCAGAAGGGCCCAATTTGCTTGTGAGTAGTAGAAGAAGTGACTGAAAGCATGCAGAGAGCCAAACAAGCAGCATTGTTCCCTCTTGGACCCCTCCCCCACAGACAGCACCACAACCTAGCAACATGGTTTGCCCTGTGCTAGCAAATACCTAAGGCTCCACCCCTTTCTACTAGCAGGCCCACTATTACTAAAAAGTATGGCCCAAATGAAAGAACATCAAATTTCCAAAAAAATACAACTAAGAGATGAAGACATAGCCAACCTATCAGATGCAGAGTTTAAAACACTGGTAATCAGGATGCTCACAGAAATGGTTGAGTATGGTTGCAAATTTTGGAAAAAAAAATGAAGGCTATGACTAGTTGAAAAAAAGTAAAATGTATAGGGAACCAACAGTGAAAGGAAGGAAACCAGGACTCAAATCAATGGTTTGGAGCAGAAGGAAGAAAGAAACATTCAACCAGAACAGAAAGAAGAAACAAGAATTAAAAAAAAAAAATGAGGGGAGGCTTAGGAACCTCTGGGACAACTTTAAATGTTCCAACATCTAAATCATAGGGGTGCCAGAAGGAGAAAAGGAAAAGCAAGAAATTTAAAACTTATTTGAAAAAATAATGAAGGAGACCTTCCTTAATCTGGCAAAGGAAATAGACTTCCAGGAAGTCTAGGAAACTCAGAGAGTACCAAAGAATTTGGACCTGAGGAGGAACACACCAAGGCACATCATAATTCCATTACCCAAGATGAAAGATATGGAGAGAATTTTTAAAGGAGCAAGAGAAAAGGAGATAGTAACTTTCAAAAAAGTTCCCATAAGAGTAACAGCAAATTTCCCAAGAGAAACCTTACAGGCAAGCAGGGGCTGGAAAGAAGTATTCAAAATCATGAAAGACAAGGACCTATATCTATGATTACTCTATCCAGCATACCTATCATTTAGAATGGAAGGGCAGATAAAGTGCTTCCCAGATAAGGTAAAGTTAAAGGAGTTCATCATCACCAAGCCATTATTATATGAAATGTTAAAGGGACTTACTTAAGAAAAAGAAGATAAAAAATATGAACAGTAAAAAGACAATAAACTCACAACTATCAACATCTGACCTTAAACAAACAAACAACCAGAAAAAAAACAAATTAAGTAAACAACTAGAACAGGAACAGATTCACAGAAATGGAGATCACCTGGAGAGTATTGATGGGAGGGGAAGGGGGTAAATGGGGGAAAAGGTACAGGGAATAAGAAGCATAAATGGCAGGTACAAAATATACAGGGGAAGGTTAAGAATATTAAGGGAAATGGAGAAGCTAAAGAACTTATATATAGGATCCATGGACATGAACTAAGGGGGGATTGCTGGAGGAAATGAGGGTACCAGGTGAAGGGGAGCAAAGGGGGAAAATTGGGACAATAGTAATAGCAGAATCAATAACATACTTTTTAAAAATAATAATACTGTATTTATAAAAATAATTACAATCACAAAATTATACTACTTCATTTATATAAATAAGTGCCACATTTACAAATATTTAGACATAATATGAGAACATTAAGTAATTTATTCAGTGTTATTTAGATGGTGTTATGAATCCTAAATAAATTACTCTTTAATTCTTATTCAATTCTTTGATATCTTTATCATTATACATGACCACAATTGTCAGAAAAAATGATAAAAAAGGAAGAAAGGAGATTTGAGGATTAAAGAATTTTTATGATTTTTAATTTACCCACATCTAGTAAATAAAAGACCTAGACTCTGTATTTGGACAGTGATCAGAGGGGAGGAGGGACAGGAATAAAAGGGGGAAGAAGGGGAGGAGCAAGCAAAAGAACATGAATAGGAGTCTCATAGGCATGGAAAATTAGGTGGGGATTGATTGTGTGGGGGTGAGGATAGGTAAACGAGGAGCAACAGGGAAAAACATGGGACAACAATAATTGGACAACAATAATGAAAAAAAAAGGACTCAAATTCTATATTCAAAGATTTTACTGATTTATTAATTATTCAGGGCCAAATTTTCATGAGATAGACTCAAACTTCAATATATTCTCCTCATTTAAAGTACAGCCTCCAATTTAGCTCAAATTTACAGTTTATCAAGATATGCTATCAAAAATTTAAAAGTTTTCTTTTTAATAAGCTTCCTATTGTTATCTTTATTTCTCAGTTTCTGAATATTAATAAAATGTGAATGTGTAATATAGCTTTACCAAGTACTCCCACAAGACTTTGGAGAAACATTTGTGTAATAATTCTTTACAGATTACTGACAAAATAAAATTTATAGTCTCTTCTATCTTGCTTTCACAATTATTTAGACTTTGTCTTGCAAACCCAGTATTACTTTTAAATATTTTCTCCAGATTTTCTAGACTAACTGTTCTGTTGTCCCCTCAATATACTTTTGTACAGTTTGCTCTGATGTGCTTCCAAATTCAAACCACATTTTATAATATATCTGATAAAGCTTTTCCAAGAAATGCAAACAGCTATAATATTCTTTGATAGATGATTGAATAAAAAAGAGGTGATACATATATACAATGGAATAGAACTCAACCAAAAGGAAAAATGAAATACTGCCATTTGCATCAACATGGATGAAGCTTGAGAATGTCATACTAAGTGAAATAAATCGTACAGAAAAAAATCACTCATATGTGGAATATAAAACTGAAAGCAAGAAAGAAGGAAAAAAACAAAGCAAACAATCAAAAACTGACCAACACAGACAATATTATGGTGGCTATCAGAGAGAAGAGAGTGGGGGAAATAAAAGATAAAGGGGGTCAAATATATGGTGAGACAGGAAGATTTGACTTTGAGTGTGGGGCACACAATGCAATAGACAGATCATGTAACAGAAATGTACATTTGAAACATTTATGATCTTATTAACAAATGTCACCTCAATAAAGTTAATTAAGAAAATATTTTAAGATAAGTTTCTGATTATACCTTTTGTTTTCAAAGTCCTATCATGTCATCCATCTTTTGGCAATTTCTCTTTTGCTTTAGGCCCAACTGTAGGCATTCTGTTTGTATTCATTCATTTTTTTTTTTACTGTTTGTTACTGATGTTCAAATACAGTTGTCTCCATTTTCCCACCACCACTTTCCCCCACCCTACCCATGCCCACCTCCCCCTTGGCTCTGTTCATGGGTCTCTCATACATGTTCATTTATGTCACAGTAAGTGCTGGCAAGGTTGTGGAGAAAAGGGAACCCTAGTACACTGTTGGTAGGAATGCAGACTGGTGTGGACACTATGGAAAACAATATGGAATTTCCTCAAAAATTAAAAATGGAACAGCCTTTTGAGCTGGCATTTCTACTGCTGGTATTATAACCTAAGAATCAAGAAATACCAATTCAAAAGAACTGATGCACCCCAATGTTCATAGTAGCACCATTTACAATAGCCAAGTGCTGGAAGCAACCTAAGTGTCTGTCAGTAAATAAATGGATCAAAAACTGTGGTACACTTACACAATGGAATATTATGCAGCAAAGAGAAAGAAGGAGCCCCTACCCTTTGCAACAGCAGGGATAGATCTGGAGAGCATTATGCTAAGTGAAATAAGCCAGGTGGTAAAAGACAAATACCATATGATCTCATGTATAAGTGGAACATAAAAAAACAAAGAAGCAAGCAAAAAATACGCAGAGACATTGAAATAAAGAACAAACTGACAGTAACCAGAGGAAAGAGGAGAGCAGAATAATGGGGGAAAGAAGGTGAAAAGTTGTTAAGGAACATGTATAAAGAACCCATGGACAAAGCCGAAGTGGGGTAGGATCAAGGGTGGGAGATGGGGATTAGTGGCATGGGGGGGAGTGATGGGGGAAAATGGAGACAACAGTACTTGAACAATGACAAATAAACAAACAAATGAATAAATGTTATAGAACTGCAAAAATATTGTATCAAAATAGTCTGTTTTGACTTGTGTAAGTTTCAATTGCTTTTAATATCATAGACATTGTTTTAGATTTTTAGAAAACCTCTATGTCTGGAAATTTTCTTACCTAAAAATTTAGTATTTAGATTTGTTTTGATATTGTGTAAAATACTTACTACTTTACTAGATACTAATACAGAATTAAATGAAATTTAATATGGTTAATATTGTCATAGGAAAAAAGAGAATACCTATAATTTCCCAAATGAGATAATCAGACTAAAAAGCAATTATCCAAGCTGATGTGTTTTAAAACAGCCCCTTTTTTGCAAAAGAGATGTTCTGAAGATATACATTGAAATAAGGTAAAATTTGGGAGCTTAATTAGAGAATACATTTTGGAAAAATAGTTGGCTCCGATATGATGTAGCACATCTTGAGTTTTAATTTTGGATTATGATTTAGACTTAGATCAGACTGCTACTGCAAAAATCACCCAGTGAGTGAATACTACTCTGTGTGCTCCACAGTCACCACCATCCCACAAAGTGCGGAAAGGCACTTTTTTTTAGATTGTTGAACTTTCATTTTTTCACACCTCCTTCACACGCAGCTGGAGTGGCTTAAAGTCTCAGTAATCAGTTTGATTCATTGCTGCCACTATGAAAACTTGGTTTTTATATTTTTGAATTTTAACTAACAGGGATAAAACATATTAAGAGTTCATATAATTTAGGAGAGATTTTACAGTATTATTGGTCCTTTAAAAGTCTTACATATTTTTATTAAAATGTCAGTAATTAAAAGTGAGAATGATCAAGCACTGCATTATATTGGACATACTAGTTAAGTGTTTGTATATGTGTGTATATATGTATATACATGCATGTATATGAACATATTAGTGTATATATATCCCCCTGATCATTTTTAATTCAATATGCTACAGATATATAGAGTCCTATGTTACATTGTATATAATACACATATTATATGTAATAATGGTATATACACATATGTCTATATCAGAGTTTTATGTATATGTCTATATCAGTACTTTACACATATGTGTGTGCACAAATAATTAAAACTTCCATTGTATTGAATTGACTTGAATTTACATCTTGTAGTAAATAAAATATGAGTCCAATATATTTATTCTTACCCCAGTCAGCTACAAGTCTATACAGGTACAAACATATGAATTAACTTCAATGGATAACAAAAAATAGTAGTTTCCTTTTGTATCACAACCTTGTAATCTATAAACATTTGTCAAGATGAAGACTGAATAGAATAATCAAGGCACAAAATCAATGACTATATTTTTCTCTTCCTTAAATGCATTTACTAATATACAGATTTTGTTTTCAGAAGTCATTCATAATTTATTTTCTACAAATTATATAGAATTTCCTAGATAACAATTCCATCTAAAACATTGCATTTTCATTCCTGTTTCAGTACATATATATTCAAATGTTGAAATAAAAACTATGCCTGGAAAAATAATGCTTTTAACTATCTACTCTAGGGAGTCATTAACTGATGCGGACACCGGCTATCGGTGTCCGCATCATTATGGGTGAAATAAAACATACACACAGACTACAGGGTCTGGTGGAGGAAATAGGACGGTAGCATGAAGCCAAGGCCTCCACCACCCCAGGCCTTTTTTCTAATTCTCTCCTCACATTATAAGATGGTTCTACTTCACTATCCCCAGGTTAAAACAAAGGAGCCAATGCCCCTCATTACATCACAGAAGAAGAATATTGGCAAATGAAAAGGCAGCCCATTACACTGGGCCCGAGGTTTAGCACTTGCAGGGTGAGGGGGTTTTAGCAAAGAGCAAGCTTCAAACAGCCTAGGTATATTGCAAATCTGATTACCCACGAGAGAAACTATCCATGGGTGTGGGCCCTGTGCATATCCGAGTGGGAGCTGGGCCCACGCCATGCAAAAGGGTCTGCCACAATTAACTGTTTGTATTAAGACTAAGCTAAAATGTTTAACAAGGTTAACATTTATGAGCCAGATTACATTACAGTATTTTCTGTAATCTATAAAGTCTATTATATATAGTTTATATGAATCACTTTACAAATACCTTCATGTGTTGAAGCATGTTGTAGTCACTCAGAAAAGTGTGATGAAGCACCACCATGCAAAATTAGGTTCAAATGTCAGCAGTGATGATGACATACATACACCAGGAAGGTATGAGGATAATTATTACTCACATATGAGCTTTCAAGGGAAGAGTAGAGCAGTCACTTAAGGTGGTCAGAAAATTATTAGAGAGAGCAGGAAGGGGCAACTGTCTTTGGCTTTTACTATAGGTAGAGGGTCCACTGACTTGAGACTTTGCACATGGGGAGGGGTGGCATAGTTTTAACTTTCCACTCATGCCAAAGTAGGTAGCAGTGGGATCTCCCATCTGCTTGCTTAAATGTAGGAAGAAGGGAGAAGGGATGGGATGGGTGGGACTTGAAGTCTGTCGGTAGTCAAACATCAAAAATGGAGTCAGTATTATGATGGGATTTGCATCCTATCATAAGGCTGAAATAAACTATTATAGTCTGTAATAAACTAAGTGTAATAAACTATTATTTACCAACTAACTGTAATAACTGCTAGTTATTACAGTTATTTATCAACTAACTGTAGTAAACTATTATTTACTGAAAACAGAAAGCTCATTTTATTTAACTACAAAGAATATTATCTAAAGTAGTTACTGATTCAAAATATACAGCTATACTCTTTATAATGAATAATATAATTTATGGATTCTGTGCATCACATTTTAAGTAAATTTAGTTGAAAATCTGTCTATCACTGTAAGACTTTTTTTAACATAGACAATATGTCTGTCTTGTTTGCTGCCAGTCTGCTTGGCATTTTCCAATTTTCTTAAGCATGTCTGAATTTTGTCCTTAAGAAGTGAAATTTCATTATTCCGGTTTCTTTTAAGGTTTCACCATCAAATGGATCTTCACTCTTATCTATGTGTCTTCCTTTCAAAACAGATGGTAACACTATGTACATTTTTTCTTCAACCTAAAATTATTTTCCTGCCTTTTCATGTCTTTCACAGACCTTATAATAGGATAAAAAAAATGCCTGACCTAATGGGTATTCACAGTGATGATTCTGCTTCTTCAAGAAATGCCAAACATATCTTCTGGGCAGTGCAATAAAGAAAACATGAAAACATAAACATTACACAAGATATTAGGATTACATTTATTTAAGCATTACTATTTTCTTTTTTAATTTTAAAAATATAGCATACACCATATATTTTTAATCCCTTTTAATTAGACTGTCAAAATATAGGTTGTAGAATTGATATTTTTATAAATCCACAAAACCTATAATAATCATAATTTTAATGAATCTGAAGAAATAATTTGCAATAACATTAATTGTTAAATTGGTTAAAACTGACAGACATGCTCAGAGATAATTATAGCATACTTTTATTTTTATAAGGTTACATTTCTCAGATATGCTCCTTTCATAACTCATATACTCATATACATTTCAGAAAAAAGTGAAGAGATTATCTTTTTGGACCCTGTATTGTTAACAACAGTAATTCTAATACTTGTCAACTCTTCACCTGTTTTGCTTTTAATTAGTATGAAAAAAGTAATACTAATAATGTTTGAAGTAGGAACAGGTGCCATTGAATGTCATTTGTCCTTCGCTCAGGAAGAATAGTAAGGGTCTAGACATAGAATGGACTAAAAGAAGCCAGTAAATATTTATGATTTTCTAATAGAGAGGATTTTATTATTCATTATTTATTCCAATATTCTGTTGGAATGCTGTGGGAGTATAACACTGGAGAAAAACCCTAAATTTATATACAGAGTAAGTAGATAGTATGGTTATTTGAGTTGGGAGAGAAGAGCACTGGTTAAGTTATGTAAGATGGGTTCAGGTCCTGCTAACCAGTGTATTAGATCAGCCTATTGTAGATCAATTATTCAGTTATCAGAATCACAACAGGAAAATTCTCAGTATCATAATGCCAAAATGAAGCCACCTGACTCATCCTGTCCATTTAACTCCAATCCACTGGAAGAGAAAACTAACAGATGCATTGGATAAAATGGATCTGAGGTCAAACCAAACCTAAATATTTGTATAATGTTTGTAATGTTAGCTCTTATGCTATCATGGAAAGGCATAATAAATTAGAGAAGAAATGAAGACCAAACTAATGTTGTTATTGTTCTCCATTTTCTTTTTAATTAATAGAGCATCTTTTTATTTATTATTTTTAATAATATTGTTTAATGCCATTTTATTTTATTTTATTTTATTTTATTTTATTTTATTTTATTTTATTTTATTTTAAATTATTGTTCTTGTACAGCTTTCTGTCTTTTACTCCAATCCCAGCCCCCCACCCCAACCCTCTCCCTACCTCCTTCCCATTTCCACCCCCCTAGTTTTTATCCATGTGTCCTTTACACTTGTTCCTGTAAACCCTTCCTTTTCTCCCCTGATCTTTTTAAAGGAAAAGATTGAAGAATTTTTTATGCTTACCTGAGGACAGTTTTCCATTGCTTTTAGAGAGAGAAGGAAGAGAGGAAGGGAAAGAGAGAAACATTGATTTGAGGGAGAAACACTCATTGGCTGCCTCCCATACGTGCCCAGACTGGGGACTGTAAGCACCCAAACCTGGAATGGAATTGGCAACCTAGCTGTGTACCCTGACCAGGAATCAATACTGGAAACTTTTGGTTATAGGACAGTGCTCTAACCAATTTAGCCACACAGGCCAGTTTTAAAATTAAAGTTAAGAAATTTTAATTTTAACTAAGTGGCATGTGCTTTCAGGGACTAATTAAGGAGATACTTAGTAATTTTTCCTCCAATAACACTCTTTCTTCCACTTCAGTTTGTCCATTCCAAAAAATATATTGTCCATTAGCTAATGGCTTCACACACAAAATTTATCTTGTGACTTAAATTGATTAGTCCAGGTTATGATAAGCACTTCAGGAGAGAACTAGGACATTAATTTATTTTACTTGGATTTTTTTGGGATATGTTTCTATAGTATCTTTTTCAGTGTCCTTGTGAATTATATAATTTAGGAATGGCTGAAAATTATTTTTCTGATGTGTACACAAAATTAAGCCTAAAATAAACAAAAGCAGGAACCAGTTCAGAAATGTGCATATAATATAAAAATTACCAAACTAAAGGTATGTATTGAAAGCAAGGGGGTGGGAGTAGGACAATTCAAACTGACCTATTCAGTGGGAAATTGAAAGGCAGTATTTTGTCCAAATCTTAAAGGATACATATGCTTTAGCTAAGGGGACAAGATATGCAGGGGTAAGACTATTTGTCAATATATTAAAAATGTTTGATAGACACAGAGAGAGCAGGCTGACAACTGTCATTGGAAGGGATTAGGAAGCTGGGTCAGGGAGAGTGGAAAGATTAAGCCAAAAAGAAAAAAAGGGAAAAACTCGTAGATACAGACAACAGTATGATGATCGCCAGAGGAAAAGGAAGCGGGGGGAGGTGGAGAAGGTGTAGAGCACAGGTGATAAACACAAGTCCCGCTGGTTGAGTCTGGCCCTCTGCCTTGTTTCTACCTAGTTGCAGCACCAAGCTTTCACTTAACTGTTACGGAGTAGTTACACTTATACAGTCCTAAAATTACATTTGGCCCTTTGAAGGCAACCCTGAAGCTGATGTGACCGCTGGTGAAAATGAGTTTGACACCCCTGGTATAGAGGGATAAAGGGTGATGGAAGGAGATTTGACTTGGGGAAGTGAACATGCAATATAATGTACAGATGATGTGCAGTGAAATTGTGCATCTCAGACCTGCATAATTTTATTAATCAGTGTCATCCAATAAATTCAGTCAAAAGGAAAAGAGAAAAATAAACTTATATTTGCAATTACTTTAATATTGCTGGAACAATTAATATATTCTAAGAAGTGACAGAAATTGAAGCCAGCCAGGTAAGCAGCTATGACATTATAAGTGGACCTGCATGGTAAACAAAATAATACTAATACTAATACTAATACTAATAATAACTTTTTATCTTGAAATATTGCATATACAAAACAGCATCTCATAGTCATTAATTGTAAACAGTGAAAACAGACTAGGAGACTAGAAATGAGGCTTTGAAATATTCTAGAAAGTGACAACACTCCTTTAAATAATAAAGGAGTGACTTTGGAATAGAGAAGAGGGTAGAATATTAGAAACAATTAGAATGTTATTAGGAGTCCATATTACTTGTTTGTTTGTATGAAATTGGGGTATAAGACAACATAGTTGGCATAATATTCATAAATTTGGCACTAAAATTTAACAAAAGCATGTGGTGTCCATTCTTGTGTTGGGTGCATTGAAATTTATAGGTCTCTAAAGGCCTCCAGGTGGGGTGTAACATATTCATCTAATGCGCATAACATTAGAGTTAGACATTTATAGCAGCTCAAACTATAGCAACGTTGCCACATTGACATTTGGAGCCAGGTAATCCCTTGTAGTGGGGTGAAACCCTTTGTATAACAGGATGCTTAGTAGCATCCCTGACCTCGATTCACTAGATTCCAGTAGCATCCCCCTTCTAATTGCAACAACTAAAAAAAGTCTGAAAACATTGCCATATGTCCCCAAACATCTCAAAATCGCCCAGTGGGGAGGGGAAAAGTCTTCCTGGTTGGTAACTACCAAGCCAGAAATTGAGCAAAATTCACAGCGATGTGGGTTTTGCCATGTGGTGACTAGAAAATAAAAGGATAAAGTGCAAAGCAGAACTCTGAAAAGACTAGCACTGAAAGGTAAACAGAATGACTTAGTTCAGGCTCCTAATATTTGGTTTGCCAAAAAGTGCTTGTGTGTGTGTGTGTGTGTGTGTGTTTGTGTGTGTTTCCCATAAGATGGCTCTAGTAACACTGAGTTGTCTTTAACTCCATTTAAAACAAATTTTTTTACATTGTATTGTGACAGCTATCATATTTGTGTACACAAAAAAAATCAAAATTGGTGAATTTTTGTGTAGCCATTAATATTGAAGATTGAAGAAAATATGCAATGTTTTTGACATATTATACTTTATTATTTTAAAAAAGGTAAAAATGCAACTGAAATGAAAAAAAAATGTGCAGTGTATGGAGAAGGTGCTGTGACTGATGAAATATGTCAAAAGTGGTTTGTGAAGTTTCATGCTGGAGATTTCTCGCTGCACAATGCTCCACAGTTGGCTTGACCAGCTGAAGTTTTTAGTGATCAAATGGAGACATTAATTGAGAACAATCAATGTTATACCATGTAGGAGATAGACAACATACTCAATATATTCACATTAATAAAGTTATTGATGAAAATGAGAAAGTTGTTGTTGTTATATATATTTTTTTATTTTACAGGGGGAAAAACTAAAGGACTTTTTAGTCAGCCCAATAGAGTATCATAAATTAAGTGGCTTATAAAAATGTATTGCTCACAGTTCTTGAAGCCTGGAAGTCCCACATTAAGATGAATGGGTCGTGGTGAAGTCCGGGTTGCTAATTGCTGGCTTGTCCTTGTATACTTCTGTGAGGAAGAGACAAGGGGACTGTCTAGAGACTCTGTAAGAGCACTGATCCCATTTGTTAGGGATATCACCTCCCCCAACCCTATCTTCAAATACCATCATTTGGGTCCTTAAATTTCAACATATGAATTTTGGGGTGGGGATAAATAGGGAATGCAGGCATTCAAACCATAGCACAAAGGAAAAGAAATCTGAAAGGTGAGTGAAAAAATGAAATATCGTTGAATATGAGACAGTTAAAGACAAAGTGATAACACAAAAAACAAAGGCAAAGAGGGTCTGCCAGAGACAAAGAAGAAATTACATGTGTTCAGTTAATGATATGCCTCTTTTAAGAAACTATTTTAATAGAAGTCTAATTTTAAAAGTGTTATGCTTATGTCTTTTAGTCTCTAGGTATGATGATGAGATTTCATGTGTGAAGGTAGACACTGTTGCATAGGGGGACATTTTTTCCAAGAATTCCATGATCATTTTTATAGCATCAAAATGCTTAATTTATAATGTTTAGCTACTCTTAGTGACATTATTAAATTCTAAAATATTTGTGCTTTGAATGAAGAATAATGTCAGTTAATAATATTCTCAGAAATACATGGGATAAAGTCATGAAGAGTTTCACTGAATCTTCAGGTAGTACATAAAAAATAAGTGTGTTTTTTTAAAAGTTGAATTAACTTTTAAAGAGCAATTGAACTATAATTGAAAAATATGATCTAGAAATATCTCAGTTATCTATTGTAAGTTAAAATACATAACTTTGAATATTCATATTTTATTTAGTAAAATTGATACAAGTATATCTCTCAGAATTCCAGAAATATTTCACTATAACAAAGACATTAAGGGGTACTTAAATGTGCATTTATGTACTATATTTAGTAAGAATCAATTTCATTGTTTTAAGAGAATTATAGGAAAAAATAACTTTCTGGATGAACTACCAGAAAAAGACAAAACTATTTCTACACCTTTAGCTCCTCTGTTTATAGAGGACCTCGAAATGATGTGAACATAAGAACTTGCCATAAAACAACTTGCTCCTGTTTGGAAAAACAGTTGCACCAATAAAGGATTTGAAATTTGTCTGCTTATTTGGCACCAACCAGGGCATGAACCACATATTTCTCCTGTGCCCCTTTAATGCTACCTGGAGCCCTCACTGTTAGATATTAGTAGTTATGTTCTATTTTAAATTGTCTAATTCTTCATACATTTGAATTCATTCTGCTGTTAGTATTTGTGGTGATTGAGAGAAAATAGTGTATAATTATATCTATGCCAATGAAATATATAACTATCTTATGTGAAAATGTATCTGTTTATACTTGTGGTAAATAATGTATCATTTTAATTATACTTTGCTGAGAAAGGAAAGAATCTATACCTTTAGTTTATAAGTATTATATAACTTAAATATGTTTCCATCATTATTTAAATACCATGTAAAATAACAAAGTAGTATATAATTTAATTTCTGCACTGAAATAGTTTCCTATTTTGTTGAACATCGAATGGCCCTTGAAACCTAATGAGAATTTGCCCTGGCTGGTTCAGCTCAGTAGACTGAGTGTGAGCCTGCGAACCAAAGGGTCTTGGGTTCGATTTCTGGTCAGGGTACATGTCTTGGTTGCAGGACAGGTCCCTATTAGGGGCCATGAGAGATGCAACCACACATTGATATTTCCTTCTCTTTGTTTCTCCTTTCCTCCTCCTCTCTCTAAAAATATATAAATACAACCTTTTAAAAAAAAGAAACCTAATGAGAATTTTAATCTGTTATAGCCAGCCTTCTTCTTCTGACATAGATAACATTTCCTTAATAACTTGGGGGATTTTTACAATTGTATTGATTCATTATATCACATTAGACATAAGAAATTTAAATCATGGAAAAACCCAAAAGGGATATTATGTTTT
Source organism: Anoura caudifer (assembly GCA_004027475.1). Taxonomy (NCBI): domain Eukaryota; kingdom Metazoa; phylum Chordata; class Mammalia; order Chiroptera; family Phyllostomidae; genus Anoura; species Anoura caudifer. The sequence continues at coordinate 112,928 of PVKU01004262.1, read as the reverse complement.
TAATATCCCAATAAGATTGGGATATTAATTAGATTGGATGAATACAATAAATTTGGGCAAGTAAAGAATTATGGATGGCAGGTATGTAGTTACAAAATAAAATGAAATACTGAATATGAGCACCAGTGTATAAAAATGACAATTTCACTCCACATAGACAAATACTTAGGTATATTAAAATAATTATAGAAACAGATTTTATGTTCTTTTTAAATTTTTATTCTGATGATGGCTGTTTTACATGTTAATTAACCATTTTATGGTTTTTCTCTTCACAATCTTTGCCTATTTTTTTCCCTTTGGAATATAAATTCTCTGAGAATTAGTAATTTAGATGGAGAATTCAGAAAACAAAAGAGAGACAGAAACAGAGATTTCAAGTGAAAATAACCAGCGTAAGCAAATGAACAGCCTAAGAAATGGGCATTATAGTTCTATTTGGATAGTGATCACAGTGGTCTGACCAAAAAAAAAAAAAAAAAAGAAACACAAATACGCAATGATAGAGAAGGAAAATAGTTGAATGGGAAGGGTTAAATTTAGAGAAAATTTCCAGATGAGTCCATTGATATTATAGCTATAAACAATTTTAGAATACAAAAAGTGATCTAATAGAGGTGGTCTGGTGGTAAGCAAAGTGGTTTGGAAAAGAGGAAATTATACACTAATAATGTAATTAAAGAGATACCTTCTGCTACAATTGAAAGTACAGATTATTAAGGTCTAGAATAGTGTGGTAAACTCAGTAATGGCAACCTAAACACACACTGTCATTCTAATCTCTAACCCATAATTGACACAGCTCATATAACAAACAAAATCTCAAAAAGAACTAAAATTTTTTAAAAAATTGTAAATGGTTAAAGATCTTCAAACATGGAAATTATCCTGAATCATCTATCTGAGTGGGCCCTAAATGCAATAACAGATACCCTTCTAAGAGAGAGATAGAGGACACAAACTCACAACTATCAACAACTGAACCTAAATAAAAGCATAAATTAAAACAAACTAAGCAAACAATAGAATAGGAACAGAATCACAGAAATGGAGATCACATGGAGGGGTATTAGCAGCGACAGGGAGGGGGGAGAATGGGGAAAAGGTACAGGGAATAATATGTATAAATTGTAAGTACAAAATAGGGGGAGGATAAGAATAGTATAGGAAATGGGGAAGCTAAAGAACTTACATGTACGACCCATGGACATGAAATAAGGGGAGGGAATGTGGATGGAAGGCATGGTGCAGGGAAGAGGGGAAGAAAGGGGAAGAAAAAATGGGACAACTGTAATAGCATAATCAATAAAATATGCTTAAAAAAGAAAATGAGAACACAACGTGATCACAGAAGCAGATAATGGAGTGATGTGTTCACAAATCAAGAAATGCCATCACCCTCTAGAATCTAAAAGAGGCAAGGAATAATTCTTCCCTAGAGCCTCTAAGAAGGCCATGGCCCTACTGCCGTCTTATTTTGGCACAGTGAAACTCATTTCTGTTCTCATGGCGTCCAGACTATGAGAATAAAACTCTAATGTTTAAGCAATTGTGTGTGTGGTAATTTGTCAGTCATTTTAGGAATCTAATACCAAAGGGGTGTTATTTAATTGCTTATTCAGAAACAATGTTCACAATCTTTGCTACAACCATGGCGCTAAGGTAATATTAAAGCATTTAAGAGCAGACACTTACAAAAGTATCAGATATTTTTAAAGATTTTTATTTATTTATTTTTAGAAAAGGGAAAAGAGGGAGAAAGAGAGGGAGAAAAACATCAATGTGTGGTTGCTCTTGCACACCCCCTACTGGGGACCTGGGCCAAGACCCAGGCATGTGCCCTGACTGGTAATCCAACTGGTGACCCTTTATTTTGCAGGCTGGTGCTCACCCAATGAGCCACACCAACCAGGGCCTGTATCACATAATTTTAGATTCCAACCCACAACCTATCTTTGCAACTTAGGGCAGGTTACCTCACTATCTCTAAACACTGGTTTTTCTCTCATACAATTTAAATACTAGTCCTTAGCTCATGGAATTATTATTAAAAGTAAATAAAGAAGCATATGTAAATTACTTAATGTAGAATGTAAATGTGCCCTAGATGATAATACAATTATTGCATTGTTTTATATCTATTTTCAATTCTAGACTTTAACTTTACATAGAAAAAAACTACCATATTCATTACTTTATTCCATGTGCTTATCACATAGCTATTGTTCAATACATTGATTTTGGATAAGTGAAAAGGTGGATTGAAGAATAGGAAAGATACATAATAAAATATTTTCCCTGAATTTGATTACTAAGTAATATCAGTTGGAAGAGAAATATTTAATTTAATTTTCCCATTTTGTTTTATAGCAAAATGTATTTTTTCTCATAATCATTAAAAAAAAGAAAAGAAAAGAAAAAACTTTAAATGACTACTTAGAATTACCAACATGGAAAATTAAAACTAAATCCTTCTGATTAGTTAGTTTTCTGAATGGCAAAGTTATAAGTTGAGAGGTGTACAAATACTCAAATAGAGGGCCTGAAAGCAAATTTAAATAGAACAATTTTGGTAATGTAATAAATGTAGAAATAATTATAAAAATGTATACAAAAATAATATTGCCTTTAGTGCCACTGCTAATGATATTTTGCTGTGTTTATAATGATTAGATTTGTTTCTGGAAAATTACCAGATGCTCATAACATTAAGGTCAACTCAATGTTTATTGTGTGTTGAAGAAGCCGTGCATCAATTTCAATTTTTTATATTCCTTCTTTAAGCTTTTGTTTGTACTTGATACATTTTCTATCTCTTGTTAGATTTCTAATTAGTAAATGTTTTGCCAACAGTGTACATAGCATGTCTTCACACAGTTAAGTCATTCTGCTGTTTCTCTTAGCGTACCCCCAACATACAGTGCTGCATGCAGGCTTCCTGCCTACACGTTCTCTGCGTTATCATGTACTTCCTTGGTCAGGTTTAGTTCAGATTTACAGACAATATCATGAAGCACTGCCTTGTCATTTTCTATCACCCATCCACATAGCACTGTGCAGTAAGTATTATTTTATCATCTGGGTGAATATGTTATTAAAATCTAATACAACTGTTTCAAGCTGTGTTGTAAGCAACAACCAATATGCATCACAAGCAAAAGTAAAGGAGATGAATATGGTAACACCACTCTATTTCAAACAATTCAGATAGTCATTTGACAACTATCTTTATCATCATCATATTTCTTTACTTTCTACCCATGCCCAGTTTTTCACGCACATTATGATGTGTGTCTCCTTCTTTGAAGTGGCTAACATAGGTAGAAAAGAATGTTTAAAAATGGGATCCTTTTTATTTATAGTCACATTAGTTTACACTCAAATATCACACATTAGAATTATTTTGAAATTATATTATCCTTCCTAACAAGATGACTATGCGCAGTCTTATGGCACAGGTAAGTATACATAAAGATTACAGTCCTATAGACATTTTCTTGTAAATTATGGATTTCATAAAAGGTACAAAGATGTTCATAATAAAAACTCATTGTAGCCTTACTTAAAGTTATTAAATTCTTATGAAATAAAAATTCAGCAAGTCATCATTGGAAGAAAATAATTTAGAAACTTGATTAACAATTGTTAACTTTCATTTATAATGCATAGATTTGGTTCCATCATTTAAAGTGTTTATAGAAAATTCCCATTAGATAAATTATGTATTTATTAAACTACTTTTCTCAACCAAAGTAAGCCCTTTTAAAAACAAATTAATTTCTTTATCGGACTTCAACTTCCTTTTTAAATCTTCTTGAGTCATTTGAAATGAAACAAAGTCATTTCAAAAGAATATCATGAGATCAATATCTTTGAAACTATGCTTTGGTTATAGCTGAGCATTTTCATAGAATCAAAGACCATTATCTGGTGATAGTATATAAGATCCGCTGACAATTACTTTCAAGTTTAAGCAACATTCATAGTAATTCCTGCTGTTGTTTCTCATTAAATATTACATTATTGCTTATGACATGTGACTACTATCAATATGTCAATTGAGATATTTATAGACATATGCACCCTCAATATTATTCCCTAGCTTAATTTCACTCATTCCCATGCAGTAAAGTCTTTATGAGTTTTATAATAAGAGAACCATCAATATAAAATGTTTATTGAGCACAAATGACATGAAGAATTTATAATCTAGATTTAAAAAACAGTTTGGAACATTTAAGTCCCTGATACAACTGCTTTATTCAAGGGAATACATCTTATGTGAATCTTTTTAAAAATATATTTTATTGTTTATGTTATTACAGTTGTCCCCACTTCTTCCTCCATTGCCCCACTCCACCAATCCCTCCCAGTCCCTCAGGCAAACATGGACATCATTGTCCAAGTCCAAGGGTGATGCATATATCATGTGTTCTTTGGCTAGTCCCTTCACCTTCTTTCATCCAATCATCTCTCCCCTCTCCCCTCTGACAGTTGTCAGTTTGTTCCATGTATCTATATGCCTCTGTTTCTACTTTGCTCATTAGTTTACTTTGTTCATTAGACTCCACATATAAGTGAGATTATATGACATTTGTCTTTCTCTGACTGGTTTATTTCCTTAGCATAATAGTCTCCAGGTCTATCCATGGTGTTCCAAAAGGTAAGAGTTCCTTCTTTTTTATAGCCACGTAGTATTCCACTGGGTAAACATACAACAGATTTTTATCTACTCATTTACTGATGCACACTCGGGCTGTTTCCAGATTTTTGCTATTGTAAATAATGCTGCTATGAACATAGAGATAAATACATTCTTTTGAATTGGTGTTTTGGAATTCTTATGATATATTTCCAGTGGAATTGTTGGGCCATAAGGCAGTTCCATTTTTAATTTGTTGAGGATATTCCATACTGTTTTCCACAGTGGCTGCACCAGTCTGCATTCCCCCCAACAGTGCACTAGGGCTCTCTTTTCTTCACATCACCAGCACTTATTTGTTGATTTATTGATGGTCGGGATTCTGGCACATACAAGATGGTATCTCAGTGTGGTTTTAATTTGCATCTCTCTGATGATTAGGATGTAAATATTTTTTTCATATGTCTTTGGGTTATTGCATGTCCATTATTATCCTCAAATCTACTTTGTGAATCATTTTTGTGTCACTCTGATTCTCCTTGAAAATGTTTATTAGACTGCCAATCATATGTCTGTATCTCTCTATCTCCATGATAAGTATGTAGTTTACAATCCTAAACCTAACTGCTCTCAGACTAAAACAGCATTGTTATGGGTTTGTTGATACTAAGCTTTTGATAATGTATAGGCTTCTTAAATCTCTTTTTTTATGTGCTTCAGGATTTTTATTCATTTTCTTTGTCATGGCCTTCCAGATATATTTCTATCTTCTTACTGTGCCCTGTTTCCCTGTGCATCATCTAGAATTTCCACTCCATTTTAAACAAAACTCCTATTCTCATTCTCTTCATAGAAAAGCCATTCCCCTTCCTTGCTTAATTAAAATTGGGCTCTCTCCCACTGATGTTTTTTTTTTTCCCAGACTTGTCAATAAGAAGCTGTGCTTTTTCCTGTATTCTACTTAATCAAGAGCCAATAGGTGAAATCAGCTTACTATTATTTTTGCAGACCACTACTTCTCAATTCACATTGAAAAAAATCTGATCCTCTGGGAATTTTATGCAATTTTATTCCATCACTTTCATTATGTGCTGTCCTTTATATCCTTTAACATTCACAGTCAGTATTCTACATTCATCAAGAAGATAGGTAAAGAAGAGTTAAGTTTCATTCCCTACCACTAAGTAAGTATTAAGATCATAGTATTTAGTATCAAGATCATTTTAAACCCTTGTCTCAGGTATCATTGGCAAATATGTTTTCCCATACAGTTGATTCTCTTTTTATTTTAATACTGCTTTCTTTAGCCATGCAGAAGCTTTTTATTTTGATGAGATCCCATTTGTTTATTCTTTCCTTTATGCCCCTTGCTTTAGGGGACATATCAGTAAAAACGTTGCTGTGTGAAATGTCTGAGATTTTCCTGCCTACATTGTCCTCTAAGACTTTAATGGTGTCACGGCTTATATTTAAATCTTTTATCCACCTTGAATTTATTTTTGTGTATGGTGTAAGTTAGTGTTCAAGTTTCATTTTTTTGCATGTAGCTGTCCAGTTCTCCCAACACCACTTGTTGAAGAGACTACTTTTACTTCATTTTATGTTGCTGCCTCCTTTGTCAAACATTAATTGACCATAGAGAATTGGGTTTACTTCTGGGCACTCTATTCTATTCCACTGGTCCATGTGCCTGTATTTATGCCAGTACCATGCTGTTTTGATTACAGTGGCCTTGTAATACAGTTTGGTGTCAGTAAATGAATGGATCAAGAAACTATGGTACATTTACACAATGGAATTCTATGCAGCAGAAAGAAAGAAGGAGTTTCTACCCTTCGCGACAGCATGGATAGAACTGGAGAGCATTAGGCTAAGCGAAATAAGCCAGGCAGTGAAAGACAAATACCATATGCTCTCACCTTTAATAGGAACCTAATCAACAGAACAAACAAACAAGCATAATATAACCAAAGACACTGAAATTGAGAACAAGAGAGGAGAGGGATAGGAATATCCAGGGAAAAGGGGAAGGGTTTAGAGCAACAAGTATGAAAGACCCATGGACAAAAGCTAGGGGGAGGGGGAAATAGGAGGGAGCTGGGGAGGGCTGGGGTGGTGAGCTGGGATGGGAGTAGAACACAGAAAACTGTATAAGAACAACAATTAAAATAAAATTGTAAAAAAGATAATTTTAAACTCTATCTATAATACTAATGAAATGTAAAGGGACAAGTTCCTGGACTTCATTAAATATAGCTCTTTTTATTTTTACTATACAGGACAAATTATACCCTATACCACTTCAACACAAATGGCAATAGAGCTTTGAGAATACTAACATCTATTAGCTAAACATTTAACACAATTTCTTGCCTTTAATGGTTTTCTTTCTTTACATCTGAAAATAATAGTTCTTTGAACCTCTTAAGGTCTCCATTTTCTTCTTATGCATATATAGGCCTCTTCTTATTCATATATAAGATCAAAGTATCATGGACTTAATATACAAACCCATACATTAAGTTTTACATAGAAGAATAGGAGAAACAAAACAAGGAAGACAGAGATTTCTAACATGTTTATGTGTTCATGAGCAGATCATGAGCAGTTCATGACTATTTTGTTGAGAAGTAAATCAATAAAATATGTGGATATTTGTGTTAGGCTGGATAAAGTAAGGAAACAGGAAAAGTATTTCAGGCACGTATTTAATAATGAGAATTGGTCAAAAGGTTTTTGGAAGGCTAAAAAAGCAAAAGTGTTATGGTGGATGCTGAAGGAGTAGACAAGAGTCATAATGATATCTGATTAGGGTGGTGTCTGTGCCTTTCAGCTGGAGCTCATCAGCCCACAGGACTACTTAACTAGGAGCACGGACTCTGAGGACTTGAACCACTGAAAAAGTGATGCTGTTCTTTATACCATTCTAACCATCTCCATCATCTTTTTGCCACTTCTGCTACTGGAGTTAGAATTAAGACACTTCTCTTTTCTCCTAATTGTTAATCTCCCAACAGAGCCTCAAATCAGTAGAACTTAATATAAATACATCAGAAAATGGAGTCTGAGAAATGTAGTTTACAGATTTTTCAAGCTCCAGTGCTACGAAATTTAGCACTGACAGGCATGTATGGAGTTTAGTAGATATTAAATAAATAGTACAAGGCTTGATTGTGAAAACCAGCAGAAGCCAGATAAAAAATTAGAAATTCATTTGTATAATCTCACAAGGCTTTTTCTGTGTTTATCTAGATTCTTTCCCCTCTTTTCAAATTCCCCAATATAACCATTCCTCCTGTAAGTGGTAATTCTTTTTATGCAGGCACCATTTTTCACATGGGAATCGGTGAAACTGTGATTGGTAACTACCGCTTTTACATGGCATGGCATCTTTAGTCCTTCATACTTTAAAATTCATAAAGCATTTAGATTAAAGTCATGACAGTAGGCCCTAAAGGGAACAGCTATTGCCTTAAATAAATAAATTTGTGCAAAGCAAACCAATTTTACTAAAAATTCATCTAAAACATTACCCAATTGCATATAAACAACTTACAATAGCATTATAAGTCACTTTAATAAATTAGAGCCTGGAGAATGTGCTTAATCCAAAACATGAGAAAATAGTTTTATTGTTATCCAAATGTTTCTGCAGTAAATTTATTTTGATATTTCCTTTTGATATTTTTGACATAAAAAAGATAAAACTAAAAAACTGTCTTCAAAGTTTTAGTTCATTCATTTAATATAACCATTGAGTGTATAAAATAAGCTAAACTAAAAAATACAATATTTCTTCCCTCCCTTTATCATTTATATTATTATATTTATATATCTTAGTAATTATTGAAGTTAAATATAAGTTTTGTTTTCATTGAATAATAGGAAAATAAAAATAGCATCAGTGTCACCGATTACACAATATCAACCATATATAATTTAAAATAACTCAAAGCTGTTTGTGCATTAATTTCCTCTAGTAGGCAAAAATGTTAAATGTCTTTTAAGTATGTTGTTGACATTTCTTCCACCTAGCAAATGATCTTATTGCTTTTCTAGTATAAATAATAGACTTATATGACTCAATCTAATATCTAGTCCTTTATTATCAAGAGAGAACCTTTTCCTTGAAGGCTTGTCTCAGTTCCCAAGGAGAAGGAGGAAATCACAGAAATCAGTTAAGTATATAAAGAAGCATGAAAAATAGCTTCATTCAGAACATTTGCTTTAACAGAAAACTTGAAGTCCCAGGGTTCTCACTGAGTCATGGGTTCTTCCTAATTATTCTTATTCCAGAAATTTTGCTAAAAGAACCAGACCTGACCATGAAGAAGAAATTCTTGCTTTGCAGGATTTTTTTTTTAATCCCAAGCAAAATCTAGAACTTCACTGTCTAATATATTTACCACTACTCACATGTGGCAATTTAAATGAGAGGAAATTAGATAAAACAAAAAATTCAACCCTGACTCATATAGCTCTGTGGATTGGGTCCCATCCTGCAAACCTGAAAGGTCATTGGTTCAATTCCCAGTTAGGGCACATGCCTAGGTTGCAGGTCAAGTCTCCAGGTGGGGGCATTCAAGAAGCAATTGGTCAATCTTTCTCTTACACAGCATTAATATTTTTCCTCTCTTCCCCTGTCAAAAATAAATGAATATATTTTAAAAATTAATAATTCAGTTACATAAGATATAGGTCATGTGCTCCATAGATACATGTGAGTAGTGGTGATAATATATGATAGTAAAAATATGAATATTTCATCATCATGAATAACTCTATTTAACATGTTAGTCCAGAACAAGATAAGAAAAAAGTGATAGTTGTTCAATTGTGATCCCAGATACTCATTGGAAAAAATTGTATACAATAGCTAATAATTATATTCTAATATAGAAGATAGAATATACTTTCAATATCTAATCAACTGTAAGCCATCTTTGGTACAAACAACAAAAATTAAGAAATCTAAGTCAGAATTTAGTTTGAAAATCTATTACCTTTTTAGTAAAAATCAAAAATTCCATATAACTCTGAAATATTGTATTTTTATTTATTTTTTGTTTATTTTTTAACTCAAATCATTTTTTTAATTTTCAGTTACATTTGACATACAATATTATATTAATTTCAGGTGTACACACCAGTGATTAGACATTATATAACTTAGTAAGTGACCATTCTGTTAAATCTCATAACAATCTGAAACCACACATACTTATTAGAATATTATTGTCTGTATTTGTTATGCTGCACTTTATATCCCAGTAATTATTCTCTAACAACAAAGTTGTACTTCTGAATCTCTGTACCACTTCCCCCCACCTTTTTAATCCCCCTCAAATCTGGCAACCATCAAAATGTTCTCTGTATCTATGGTTTTATTTCTGTTCTGCTTGTTAATTTATTTTGATTTTTAGTTAAAATTGTAAATAAATAATATGTTTATTACCACTTTATTGTTCACATTTTTATCTTTTCTTTTTCTTCTTGAAGAAAACTCTTTAACATTTCATGTCAACTAGTTTGGTGTTGATGAGCTCATTTAGCTCTTTCTTGTCAGGGAGCTCTTTTTATGCCCTTCTATTCTAAGTTATATATTTGCTAGGTAGAGAAATTTTGGCTGTAGGTACTTGCTTTTCATCGGTGTGAATATTTCTTCCAATCCCTTCTTTCTTTCTAAGTTTCTGTTGAGAACTTATCTGACAGTCTTATAGGAAGTCTTTCATAGGTAACTAACTGCTTTTCCATTGCTGCTTTTATGACTCTCTCTTTGCCCTTAACCTGTCTTTGTTAATTATGATGTGTCTTGGTGTGGGACTCTGGGTTCATCTTGTTTACAACTTTGTATTTTATGGTCTTGCATATCTATTTCCTTCACCAGGTAAAGGAAATTTTCTGTCATTTCTCAAATATATATTTAATTTCTTTCTCTTTTTTCTTTCTGGCACTCTCATGATGCAAATGTTGGTAGACTTTAATTTGTCCCAGACACTTCTTACATTCACCTCATTTGTTTTTTTTTATATTATTTTTACTGATCTGATTGGTGATCTTATCCTTCCTTAGATTCCAAATTGCAGTGGTGGTTTTATTTCCATTATTGTTAATTCCCTTCATTTCAGTTAATGTAATCTTCATTTCTAAGTTTTCTTTTATATGGGTTCCATGTCCTTTTTTAAGCTGTTGAAGTTCTCACTACATTCATTCACCATTTTTATAACCAGCGTTTGAATTCTGCATCTAGTAAATTTCTTGTCTTCATTTTATTCAGTTATTTTTCTGGAGTTTTGTTCTATTCTCTCACTTAGGACATGTTTATTTATCTCCTCATTCTGGCAGCCTCCTTGTGTTTTTGTTTGTTTGTTTGTTTGCCTGTATGTTAGGTAGAGTTGTTCATTCTCCTGGGCTTAGTTGAGTGACTTTATGTAGTAGGTATTCTGTGAGAGTACAGTGGAACAGCCTCCCTAGTCACCCAAGCTGGACACTCCATGTTCACCCTCCCCAACTCTGTGTGGTCTCTGTACACCATCCTGTTGTAATTGAGCCTTGATTGCCGTTGGCACATCAATCAAAAGAATTTATGGGTAGGTCTTCAGCTATAAGGACTAGTTGCAACCACCAACTCCTGTGGAATATCAGCTGTGCAGATCCGACCCCATAATGTAGGACTTACTTTAGCAGGGCTGAGGTGACCTCTGAATTTGTCCCTTGAATGAGTCACTTCTGGAGGTGGTTGAGTGATATACTTTGACATGAAGCTGTCCACCATCTGAAGCAGTCCACCATCTGAAGCAGTCCACCAAGTACACTGTATCTGGGGTTCCCAGGAGGTACAGGCCAAGGTCACTCTGAACCTATGCCCTGTCTGTAGCTACTCAGCATGAGCTGCAAAGCATTGTCCAAAAGTGACAACTACTTCTCCTGACCTTGGAGATGCCCAGGAGAGGACAAGCTATAAACCAAGGCTGGCTGTCTCTAGTGCCAGTCCTGGAGCCACTTATTGAGAGTTGTGGGGTATGCTGAGGCTAGAAGATGCCTGTTTGAGATTTTAGGAAAATTTCAAGCATGAACCAAGACAGGTTGTTTATATTGAAACGCCATTGGAAAAAGACTGGGTTGCCCTTGAAATTTGGGTGGGTTAAGTACCCCTGGACAAGGGCTGGACAAACAAGTTTGAACCAGTTTGATGGAGGCTCAGAAATGGTGCACATCTTCTGGTTCTGTGGTGGGGGTGGATTTCAGAAAGAAACAATGGCTCCTGCCCACTTATCTTTCTGGGAGAAAGCTGCCTCTCTAGCTCCTGCCCTGATGCCAGACAACTCAGTTTCTCCCCATATATCCCTTGTACCTTTTAAGCTGTTCTCCTAATATTGGAGCTCAGAGAAAGGGAATTCAAGTGAGCCATTGTGTGGGCCTTTGAAGAACTGCCTGGGACTCCATAAGCTCTCTGTCACCCTCAGCCTCAATTCCCACTGGTTTATACAGCTAGAAGTTATGGGGACTTCTCTTCCTGGCACTGGAAACCTGGGTTGGGAAAACTGTTGAGAGACTGAGACCTCTCACTCCTTAGGGAAGACCTCTGCTGCCAAGATATCCCTCCCGATTTTTATCCAGCACACGTGGGTGTGGTACCAGCCTATTCTGCATGTTTGCTGCCTTTATTAATCTTGATGTAACTTATTCATTAAATCTTTGATAGTAGGACTTTCATTTAGCTAGATTTCAGACAGTTCTGAATGATAGCTCTTCTATAGTTTCCTTATAATTATGATGTGGTTTACCGTGTTTACCTACACAGCCATCTTAACCAGAACTGCAAGCTATTCTATTCCTTAAAGAGACAGTAATGAGATGACACTTGTATGCCACATGGGATAGAATCATAATGAAATAAATAGCATACTAGGACTACCAATCCTATGTTTTCTTTTATGAGCATCTTTATTTCTTTAAACATAAACTAGTACCACTGTCTGTACCTCATCATATCACAGTGGTATGGTAGAACAAAAGTTAAAAAACAGTCAATTCCAGCACAATAACAAATTATTCATGAAACACAAGCAAACATGAATTATCCAATTAAAAGGTGATCAACCTTCTAAATTCATTTGATTTTCTACAACTTTATTATAACCACTAACAATTAAAGAGCTCTTTGTTGTTGTTTTGACCACAGGTTCATGGCTATGGTTTTGTCCTTTAGTCAATGTCTTTTTTCTTTAGGGAATTATTAAGACATAATACGCGATTCGTACAGATGCCTAAAATATATTTGGATATGATTGTCTTCTATATCTTAAACTGCTGAAAGAGAATTTTATACATTTGACATTCTAAAGGAATTCTTTCTGAGATTTATAAAATTCAAAAACTTGTTTGTCACTATTGAAAAATAATTTCCTCAATTCTGAAATAGGAAATAGGGTCACAATATCTTCACTGTGTGCTCAGTTGAGGCTATTAAATTCATATTCTATCAATTAAAATGTAGTAAATCAAATCATATTCTTCTTCACTTGGCAATTGTATTGTTTTAGCCTGAAAATATGAATTGTATATTATACATCTGGAATGATTTAATATCTCAAAACAAAAGTTAAATTGATCATTTTAATGATATAAATTTCACAAATTTGATTTAGTCACTATCATATAAGTCAATATAAACTATAATATAAACACTGTCAGAAGTGTGGAACAAAGTTTAATATGTGAGTAAATTTCATGAATGATCAGTGAAGAAGTTATAAGACTGGAAGTATAAGTACATATTCAGGAGCTGGAGAATTTATGGGATATGCCAGTGTGAAGAAGAGATTGTAGGATTATCTGTATGTGTAGCATTTAGGAGTAAAGCCTATAACGTACACAGTTTATATTGTAAAATACAAGTGCAAAATAGATGTAGATATGCACGTTGTATTCTGTTTAGTACAAGTTCCATGTCTTTACTCTCACCATATTGAAAAATCAATTTGCCCCCATTTACATATTATTTCAAAATCCCATATCTATAAATGTGCCCATTTTTAAACTTTTGAACTGGTCCTAAAACCTGCCTGGTTCTTTCATGAGTTCAGTGAAATTTTTGACTCTATTTTTATATCTGGGTGATAACAATGCTTATCATTTTTTGAAAATTAACTTCAAAATAGTTACTCTTACAGTATCTCCCTTTCTGCCAGGATACATATTCTGCATGAAATAGAGAGTAGAGCCAGTCTCAACATCTCGTGGTGTCCCTGATGAAAGCTGTTTCTTTCTTGGGTATCGTAAACAAAGACTTAGTCATAAAACTTAGCTTCATCTCTTCATACTCTCCCCTCTCCATCTGCAGGGTCAGAAATCAACCTAAAATTTTTCACTAACTATAAGTAATAAATAAGAGTGTGGTCTGCATTAATTAGGAATATAAGACAAACAATTAAAAAGATGAATGGTCCTCTATTCGGGAGTCCTGGGCACTGTCTGGGGAACATTAGAAATTGGAATTGGATGTCAAGATCATTAATTTCTGTATGAATAACAACTGTTGCCTTAACAACAACAACAAACAAACAAACTTGAATAGGCTTTTTGTTGTTTCTTCATTTATTGCTTGATGAGACTTTCTAAAATAATAAGAATACTAGCAGCTTATCAATAAATACATCAAATTGAATATTGAGCAATTTCTTTAAAATATCTTGCTTGTAGAAATTAAGTACATTTAAATAAATTAGAGACATATCATATACATTGAGTACTCACTCTATGATATAAAGGTTCTAAATCTTGAGATTATAACCATAAACAAAACAAAAAATATCCCAAATAAAGAAATATACACTAACACAAAATCAAGTAGTGATAAAGGTCAGGAAGAACCGCACATTATATAAGGAATACCTATTGTGTGTGTAGAGCAGATAGTAATAGCAAGTGATCAAGGAAGTCACTGATAGTATGAACTTTGTACATGGATTCATATAAAATGGCCTGAAGATTAAATGCATCTGATGTTTCCTATCCATATTAAATCACAAGAGAGAAAACATACTGAAAATGACACAAAGACCCTAACTTGGTCATGCTTCTCAATGTCACTGAGCTAATCCAACTACCAACCTCACATTGATTGCAAAAGATCTCTATGCTCGGATCAGCTCTGTAGAGATACAGGGAAAAATTAGAAATTGACTCAGTGATACTTGACATTCAATATGCTTGATTCATCTTTTCTATTTCAGGTGAACATAACATTTTCTCAGATTAAAACAAAACGAAGAATTTACACTATGGTTCTAGTGAACTTGAAGCTATTTTTGCAATAATTCCTTTAATAAATGGTCTTATAAATAATTAAATAATTTATATCGTTCTTCTAATAAAGTGTTACTGAGTCCTTTCATAAAAAATAGAAACTCGACCTGGCTGGTATAGTTCAGTGGATTGAGCTTGGGCCTGCAAAGCAAAGAGTCCCAGGTTCGATTCCCAGTCTAGAGCACATGCCTGGGTTGCAGACCAGGTCCACAGTTGGGGGCATCAGGAGGCAACCACACGTTGATGTTTCTCTCCCTCTCTTTTTCCTTCCCTTCCTCTCTCTCTGAAAACTTAAATAAATAAAGTATTTAAAACAATAGAAACTCAGCTTCAAGGGGAACATAATGTGAAAAATAATTAGTGTATTTAGAAAAGTGATCATTGATTTCCAAGCTTGAGGAATATAATTGGGGACATTTTATATTATTGTGTAGTGCAAAAAATCCATGCTAGACATAGTTTAGCTAAACATAGTTTAGACATGTTTTGTGTGTATGTGCTTATCTAAACATAATGACAGTGAAGGTATCTGAATGAAGAAGTTTTATAAGCCAGATTACATAAATACATGAAATTTCACCTGAAAGCTCAAAGACTATAAAATTCTCAGCATAAAAAAATGTTTAAAAAGGTTTAAAAAGGTTAAATTTTAGTCCATATTTTTAATTACTTTATTGTTGTTCAATTACAGTTGTATGCACTTTCCCCCACAATTCTCACCCCCCACCCCAGTTAGTCCATCTTTAGATGTCCTTCACATCACTGCAGAGGCCTTCCTTAAAGAAATGTAGTAAGGATTAAAGATATTAGGTTGGCCAAAATGTTTTTATTTTTCCCCGTAAGATAGCTCTGGTAGTGCTTAGCTGTCTTTAACTTCATTAGAAACAATTTTGTTAGATTGTATTGTGACAGCTGTCATCAGCATGCATTAAAAAATAAAACTGGTGAATTTTTATGTAGCCATTTTAATATTGAAGATGGAAGAAAATGTGCAACGTCTTGTCATATTATACTTTATTATTGCACGAAAGCTAAAAATGCAACTGAAACACACACAAAATAGTTTTGTGCTATGTATGGAGAATGTACTGTGACTGATGGAACATGTCAAATGCAGTTTGTGAATTTTAGTGCTGGGGATTTGGAGATTTCTCACTGGATGATGGCTCACGATTGGTAGAATGGTTGAAGTTGATAGCAATCAGACTGAGACATTAACTGAAAATAGCATTATACTACACAGGAGATAGCCAACACACTCAAAATATCCAAATCAATAGTTATTGGTGAAAATGAAAAATGTGTCTTCTATTTTGCAGAAAAAACATATGGGCTTTTTGGCCCACCGAATGTATAAATGTCATGTTTAACATCTGCTGTGATAGTGGTAGAATCCTCTTAGATGACAAGTTTCCAAAAAAGCCTGATGAGGTGCATAGTCTTCCCTTTGGGCATGTATGGAATAATATGCTATGTTTGTTTCTATAAGTTTGCCTAGTTATAAACTGCATTTGTATTTCCATATACTCATAGTCTTCTGTTTATAATTGGCCCTTCAGTGAACTTATCACTATAAATATTTTTATTTTGGAACCTCAGATATAAGAAACATTTATCAGATACTGTTACTCATCACATGACTAGACAAATAAAACACTATCTTGGAATTCATAGTTATGATCTAAATGGTTGATGATTAAAATAATAAAAGTTGAAATTATAATTTTGAATTTAATATGAATAAGATTTAATCAACACATAACTTTAATATTATAGATATACACACATATATCTATATTTTGCAATAATATATTTATTGTATCTATCACAACCTTTTCTTTCCATGTTTAATGCACTTTCCCAAAATGGTTTATATTTAAAAAATTGAAAGACTGTTGTTTACTAGAAAATTTTTATTCTTCACAAAACTGAAGGAAATATTTTCTCTCTTGATTTATATTAGAACAGAGAAACCCTACTGATTTTATGATGAGCTTCAAGGGGAACAGAACAAGATGAAACACGCTGAGTGTTACTGAGTTCTGCCAGGCCGCAGGCATAATTTGGTTTATCACTGTGCCTTTTATTATTATTGTTGTTGTTGCTGTTGTTGATGATGATGATTTGGGAAGACAGGGAGAGACACATTTGTGGTTCCACTTATTTATGGGTTCATTGGTTGATTTTTGTAGGCACCTTCCCCACGGTTGAACTGTCAACTATGGCGTATTGTGACTGTGCTCTAACTGAGCTATCTGGCCAGGGCTATCACTAAGGAATTTTAACAGAAAACAATATTATAATGTGTCTGGATAATCAATACATTTCCCTCTGTAATTCTCATAGTGATATTTTTCATGAGTGATGTTTTCTTATTCCTGATACACAATTCATGATGATTTGCAAAAATTTTAATGATGTAATCCAGTTTTTGTGAACTAATATAAGGAAGTAACATAGAAAACAGTTATATTTGCTGATTAAATAGTTTGTTACATTATTTATACAAATATATATTTCTTTTGGTCTGAAAGTTTGTTTTTATATATTTGCTTAAAAATCTATTAATTCATATGATCTCACCTTTAACAGGAACCTAATTAAAAAAAAAAACAAACAAACAAGCACAATATAACCAAAGACACTGAAATTGAGAAGAGATTGGCAGTGACCAGAGGGGAGAGGGGAGGGAATTTCAGGGGGAAAGGGGAAGGGTTTGGAGCAAGAAGTATAAAGGACACATGGACAAAAACTAGTGGGGGTAGAAAAGGGAGGGAGGTGGGGAGGGCTGGGACAGTGGGCTGGAATGGGAGCAAAAGACAGAAAACTGTACAAAAACAACAATTAAAATAAATTTAAAAAATCTATTAATTCAACAACCTCTTTTCTGTAAAATTCACTGGAATCTTTGTATTGAAATAAATATGAAAGATAAAAGGTGATTTTGACCCAACTTATTCTCTGAGTCCAAATCTGACATGGAGAAGAAAAAATTCTGGTAAATATATAAAGTAGAGCTGATAAACAAAGCTTTCCGCAATGACAGAACTCTTCACTATCTATGTTTAACATTGCAGTAGTCACTAGGCACATGTGACTACTGATCATTTGAAATGTGACTAGTATAACTAATAAACTAATTTTTAAAATTAATTTAATTTAATTTATTTTTATTTGCTTTTTTACCTAATTAAAGATAAAAAGTAATTTGTTTAAAATATCATATTGGATATTGCAAATATAATATAAAGTATTTGCAAGATATTGCAAATAACCAAAACATTTTAATTATTATATATTTAAGATTAAGTATGTATTATATATTTTTATTTCTAAAAAAATCTCTTGATTTTTTAACACCTTCCTTCTTGGACTTTGTACTTCATCAAAAGATGAGGATATATCAGAGAAAAATATTTTAAAAATAAGAAAATCTTTACCGGTAAGAGTGAAACAAAATAAATATGTACTATGTCTGGTGTCAATAACTGCTATAAACATAAAAATTAAAGCAACATACAGTAATAAAAACTGTCTGGAGTGTACTCTTTATATATGGAAACAAGTAAGGCTTTTAAGATAAACTGACATTTGAATATAGACTTCAGCAAAAGGAGAGGAGGAAGCCAGTTTATATTCGAAGAAACATTTTTCAGGGTAGATATCATACTGATAGGTGCAGAGACCCTGTGACAGACACACTTTAATGAAGGTCCCATGACCCTTAATTCCTGATATCTACACCATTATATAACCTTGAGTATGGACAGAAAGGTTGATTTGCTTTTAATCAATAGAGTAATGTAAAAGTGATTGGATGTCACTTCTCCAATTATGTTGCAAAAGTTTTCACTATCTATCTTGCTAGGAGACTATCTCTCTGGCTAGATTTGATGAAACATGCAGCCATTTGAAGAGGCTCATGTGGCAGAAACTGAGGACTGCCTCCAGCCAACAACCACCTAGGAAATGAGGGCAGACTCTGGCCTGACAGGATCCGAGAAATGAGGCCCTCAGGCCAATAGGCTGCAAGAAACCAATTTCTGCCAAGAGCATTTGAGTTTTTGAATCAGATCCATCCAAGTCAAGCCCTAGATGAGACTGTCATGCAGCTGTGTTGATTTCAGTCTTGTGGAGCCCTGAAAAAGATGACCCAATTAGGTAGTCCCTGGACTCCTGGCCTTTCTACAGAGAAGAAGACATTAAATGAATGTACATTAAACTACTATATCTATGGAGATACTGTTATGCTGCAGTAGATAACCAATACAGATCTTAAGGAAGGGGCATATTTTGCATATTCTAAAACAAAATGGTAATGAATGGGGTCAAAGAGCAAGGCAGAAGTCATTTTGAGTCTAAGAATTAATTTTCAAAATTATTTGATTAAGAATAAGGTTATAGCCTTTTGAGGTATCATATTCAGAAGCTTATCATGTTGTGCATTTAGAAATATCTTTGTAGAGCCTGGGTGAAAAAAATTCACAGAACTTAGATGTAGACAAGGAGGCCTGTTAGTTGACTATTGGAATAATCATGATGAGAAATGAAGATGGCTTGGTTCAGAACAACAGCAGTGAGTGTTGGAACAATTCTAAATGTTTGGAAAGGGGTTGCTTTACTAGTGAGAGAAAGAAAAAGACAATGAAAACCCTAAAGGGTTTTTTTTTTTTTTTTTGGCTTTCTTGCAGTCTATATCAATTTTCCTTGAACACATCTGTTGTGATTTTTTATGAAGCAGATATCCAAAAAGTATATTTTGATTATTTTAATTCAACTGACCAATATTTAACTGCTTCATTGTATGTCAGAATACACAAATAAATACAAACTTCGAAGGTCTATTAAAATGTATCAACTATCTACATACATAGTTTTTCATTGTTTTAATGGTATTTACTAAGCTTAATGGATTTAAGCCATAAATAAAAGAAATGTGAATATATCCTACAAGTTTATCATTCAGGCAAAAACAAGTATACAAAACAGATTTTTATTTGCTTATTAATTTTCCAAATAAATGACTAAAATGTATCCTATATCTATTAAAATACCTAAATAGCCACCTTAGCTTTACATTTAAAAATAAAATAAATACAAAAATCTATGACCTAGTTGGTGTGGCCTAGCTGGATTGAGTTTCAGCCTGAAAATCAGAGGGTCACTAGTTCAATTCCCAGTCCAGGGCACATGCCAAGGTTGCGGGCCAGGTCCCCAGTAGAGGGCCCACAAGAGGCAACCAAACATTGATGTTTTTATCCCTCCATTTCTCCCCACTTTCCCTTTCTAAAATAAAGAAATAAAAATTTTTAAGTAAATAAATAAGTGAATAAATAAATACAAAATCCAAAATGAAATGATTAGTGGCTTCACGATTCACCTTTTGTTAAAAACAACCAAATACTGTTTATTTAATTTACTCATATTTATATTTATGCTCATTATATGTATATAAGCTCCCATACATATAATGAATTCATATCTTGGGGTTTATTTATATAATCCTATATTACTTTTGTTTTTTCTATTTTCTTTAAAATGTGGAACAAATATAATTTTTCAGTAATAGAAAATTAAATAATAAGATTAATGGCATAATTAGAAAATTATATAAAAAGTCTGCAAAATAAATAAAATCATATCCTCCTAAGCAGATATATTTTAAACCACTATTTTTAGGCTTATTTCAGCAGCTTGATCTAAAAAAAGAGATAATGATAACTTATGAATAACATATCATTATCCAAGTGTAGTCCCTTCTTTTATGAATTTTGTCCTGAATCATTTGGGCTTAGTATTTGTTCTTAAAAAAAGATCTCAGCTCAATACAATAGAACATTTAATATTATGTATAACATACATTTATATATATATACACACACACATGGAAGGAGTTTTAATGAATTTATTTATTTAATGAATATATGGCATTTTCATCTCTGGTTTATACAGTACATTAATAGCTTTTAATAATTCAAACATGATTTTTGCAGAACAATTATTATCTACTTAATAAAAGTTAATAAAAGTTAAGTACACATAAAACTGAGAATAAAACTGTTTGTAGTATAGACTTTGGAAGATTAGTAGCTCTAAATAAGTTTACATCTTGATAAAATCAAGGTAACAATTTTACCCATAGTGTCTCAGCAATAAGTGTATTCATTGACTTTAGAAATGCTATGCTGGTAGTTCCCTAAATCACTTGACTCTGGATATAAGCACATCACTGATTAGTGTAATCTGTTGTATGAGGCTGCAATGGGAGAAATGAATAAGGCCAAATTGGGAATGTGCATGTGCAATTAATGGATAAAAAGAAAGTAATCGGAGAAATTACTTGTAAAGCATATTTCATGGTATTTAAAAAAACATTATAAAATTTCACAGAAATTCAAGTAAGACCCTTCTAAAACTAATTTTTAAAAGGGTAATGAGCTGTGTCCCTTTTAACATTTTAAAATCTCCTAAATGTAATATCCCAGTGAAAACTGTGTACCATATTTCATTCCTTTAGGCATACATGGAATATTTCTAAGCTGTTATTTGTAAGTAGTAATTTTTAAGATATGTTCTTTTTTTATTTTTAAATGTGACTGTCCATGTTGGTAACAGAAATAAAAAATTATAGATATTCAGTCTGGAACATTAGCGCTACTCCTATTTCTCCTTGAACCAAAAACCTTCATGGAAAGAATACAAGTATAGCCACCTACGATGCAGTTGCATGTTCAGCAGTAAACTAAGTACTTTTCCTATGTGATCTCACATGCAGAATATATAAAAATAGTGAGAGTTAGTATTAGAACAAGAGTTCATTGAAAGTATGGCAGTGAAGGATTAATAATAATTTCAATTCATATTTCTCCTAACATAGTCCATGAAAAGTCTGATAACCATCCAGTACTAAATTGTTCTCCCCAAGCATTCGATTTGGCTATCTACAGTAAACACATGCACACCCTTATAATACACAATAACATTTAAAGTGCACTGAGTGAAGGGTAGTCATTCCTTCTTTCTTACTGTAACTGAACAACAAAATATCAAAAATATAAAAAATAAAAAAAATGTACTGAGTTGTGTCATCTAGGAATATAAAATATTAGTAAACTAGATTTTATAATTCTGTAATATGACTTTCTTAGACTTCCTTGTTGCCCTCTGTTGCATGATTAGCTTAAAATATAAAGTTTCATAAATTCACTTAGCATAATTTTTCTAGGTCCATCTATGCCATTGCAAAATGTAAGAATTCCTTCTTTTTTACTGCTGCATAGTATTCCATTGTGATTAAGCCAGTCAGTGGAAGAAAAAAATAGCACATTATTTCACTTACATGTGGAATCTGATGAGCACAAAAAACTAACAAGAAAGTAACAAAAACTTAGATAGATAGAACAGACTGACAGCTGCCAAAAAGGTGGGTGGGGGATGGGATGAAAGATGGTGAAAAGATTAACCAAAGAGCATTAATGCACAACACCTGGACAGGGACAATAATGTGGGGATTTGCTTGGGGTGGGGGGAGTGTGGAGCTGAGGAAGGGAGAAGAAGGAGAGAAAGGTAGGAAAAACTCTAACAACTTAAACAATAATAAATATAAACATAAATAATATAAATATATATAAATAAAAGATATTTGATGGCGAAAACTAAGGTTTCATAAATGGGGACTGAGGAAATTAATGCGGATTTAAGAAATACAGGGTGTGGCACAAATAACATCCTTTTTACTGCAAAATCTTTAGTACAGAATCATACGTATGTCATTCTGTAACATAACAATATCACACCAAAGCATACCATATGACATTTTGGATGAAATGTTCAAATTACAACTATAAATTATTACACCCATATTATTTCCCTACCAATCACACTCAGGCAGGCCTTACTTCTGCAAGACTGTGTGTGCTAACTTCTACCAAAATGTCATGAACTTGAAATACTTAAAAATGCATCATGTTCAGTTATAAAAATACCATGTAGTTATAGATAACATGAAAAGTATTTTCCAACTCTGTAAAAAAGGCAATACAAATATATGCCATTTAAAGCATCTGATTTCCTTAGGCTGAAAAAATACAGTTAATTCTGACTGAGTTGGTATTTGAGTAAGATTTGGCACAATCAGGGAAAAAGGTCTTATTTATTCTCTACAGAGAAGGGTTATCAAGTATTTGTTTAGAAATTAAAAATTATTCTTTGAATCCATGCTTATTTGTATTTTTTAAAGGTCTGTTAAAGAGTACAGATAAGAGAGCCATCCTTCCAAATTTTGTCAGCCTCTCCAAAATCACTCTGTGCAACTCTTCATGGCTCCAGAGAATACAATTTGTAAGCCATCTTTCTAAGCATATGAGCAAAATAAAATTCCTTCAGTGTATATACAGTTAATAAAAATATGTGATAAAGAACAGGTGTAAGAAAATCAGTGGGATGCTGCTTCAACTGAAATAAATCATTAAAGTGCCTGGATAAATGGCTTTTAAAACACTGTATCAAAAACCAAAAATATGTACTTCTGGGGGCAATTCATGGCTTTTGCTATCAGTTTCACACCCACTGCTGTCTAGAAAATGTATTATGTCTGAACTTTCCACAAACTCAACTATTTTATATTAACATTGCCATTGTTATTTTTTACACAAATGTTTAATCTGAAAATTGTATTAATTGCATTCCTCCAGAATAGCATAGTCTTGTGATGTTATTCATTTATTCACACTCAATTATAAGTAACTCAATTTACTTTAGAGTCTGCAAAAAAATTACCTTCCAGGGTTAAACTAAATACAAAATCAGATGACTTTCAAAATTAATTGTCAATCTTTATGTGATGTTACTATCATTTGGTGATTGAATTATCATTATTGAATCTTGTCCATTTTCTGAATATATGTCTGAGTCCTTTGGCTACTCCCTAGGGAGAACTGAGATACCAGTAGCACTTTTATATATTTGCTTAGAAATTTTCAGAAAAGTATATTCCCTCACATAATCTAATAAAATTTAAGTTCTGTATGAGTAAAATTTGTGTTTCTCATCAGATGCATAGCTTCAGAAGAAAGGAAGGATGCATACATCTTTTTCCTAAATCTTTCTAAAGAGTTTGTTAATTGCACATACAGATGCTATACCCTGATTACTCTCCTATCCTACTAAAATATTTTGAAAGCCCAAGTTATAATCATCATAATTTAAAAACTTCATCAGTGCTGAATAAAAGATTAATAAAATTTCTCTATCTTTAACACATTTGCAAGCAAAATTATGATCTAAGTTTATAGATGCATGTATATATGTACATATATAGATATTTTATATAGTAATGTAAAGATATAAAAATTAATTTTATTCTTCCAATACATAAGTGACTACAAGATTTCAGATTTGTACTTTTCATAAATAAAAGATGAATATAACCTAAAGCTAAAATAGAAAATTTCAAATGTACTCTCTCAGAGCAAGTAATTACTATAGAATACAGCATCCTTAAAAGGCAGAAGTACCATTTAATAACCACAAGCGTACCTTTCTGATAGCAAAAATGAAAATGGAATTATATGTTCTGTAAGAAGCCAGAAGGCAGGGCATGGATTTGCCATTCAGTTTTATAATGGACTGAAATTATACTTAAAATGGGCACTCAAAGAAGAAAGCATATGATTGCCAAATAACACTCTAATTCTTAAAAACACAGACACTATGATAAACAGCTGTCCATGAACCTCCCAATGAAGAATGCTCAAGACAACCATAACTTACAGGACAACGGATTTGACATATTTGTAATGCCTGTGATGATCAGTTATTAAAAACATATAAAGGAAGAACTAAGAATACAAAACAGTGCTGTCTCTTCAGTCAATTTATGGCAATTTTCAGACTTTTTAAAAGCATCTTTTAGCTCAATCAAACCAGGACAGTCATTTTCTATCTGATGTACTGGGGATCCAGCTATAACACTCTTTTGCCAAATGTAACAGTAAGGCCCCTGTATGAATAAAAGAGAGCAAATATCACCATTTCTCTTATTTGTTTGTTTAAGTCCATTTTCAAGCCCCCTAAAGTAGATGAAACCCAAGTCAGTTTTTTATCTGTTCTTTTCTTTCTCCTTCCTTCCTTCCTTCCTTTCTTTTTCTTTTTCTTTTTTCTCCTTCCTTCCTTCCTTCCTTCCTTCCTTCCTTCCTTCCTTCCTTCCTTCCTTCCTTCCTTCCTTCTCTTTCTTTCTCTCTTTTTATTATTGTTCACTTACATTTGTCCCACATAGTTCCAGTTGTACTTACAAGTACTAGAAGGAAATAACTTAGAATTTGGTCACCATTACAAAGAGTAACAGGGTGTCTCCACAGTGTAGTTATGGAAAATAGTACAACCTTTTTGAGCAAATGCTTTGAAGAGAATAAATCTAAGACTTACAATGACATAGTACTGGACATTAAAATTTGTAAGTATATTCACAAAAGAAATGATGATTTTATCATTGTGAATTGAAGATAAAAGTTATTCTAATTTTTCAGCTAGACATAAATGATCTATTTAGGTTACAGTGTAATATACAAGGGAATTCCTTTAGCATGGCATAGAAAATGGTTTGAAAAAGGAAATGATAGTACAGAACCTATATATCTATAAAGCAAAAACCTACATTAAACTTGGAATTTCCAGAGTTTTTAATAGTTCATATTTCAAAGCTATTTTTTAAAAACTTTTTCAAGAAATAAAGCTAAAATTAATAACTTTCTTTTTATCTGCACAACATTTAATAATTTGGTGAGGTTTATATTAAATACAATATTAACATATTTTATATAGTTATAGTTCAAAGCTGTAATATTTTAGTAGATTGTATTTTTATAAAAAATGCATTTTTGTTTCTTGATTAATACTTTTTGTTTTAAGGCAGCTTGATTGATTGCTTGCATTTTCTGAATTTTCATCTGGGCAATGAAGTTTACCATCTTTACTTCCTCTAACAATTTCTGTATTCATGTAATTCCAGCTAAAAGTAATTATTGTTAAAAAGAAAACAAAAAATGCAGCATATTTTATTTTAATCTATTCTGCATGATTTACCTCTACAAAAAAACATGTTTTAAAATAACAAATTTTTCTGTATCTCTCACTCTAAGTACTTATTTTAAATCACTACAGAATATCAAATTTACTGATAGTTCAGGAATGAAAACACTAAATTTTAGAAGACTTTATTTCTGTTTGTTTGTCAGCTTGTTCTTTTGTGCATTAAGTTATTCAATTATGGAGAAATAGACCATAGACCAAACCAGTGCAGTAAAGCCAAGTATGTGGCATTCAGTTCTTAACATACCTGGGACTCTCTTCTGTAATGATCATAATTCAGGCATTCTTCCTCAATAGATGCTCCTTCTTTCCTTCCTTCCTTCCTTCCCTTTCCTCTCCTTTCCTGTTTTTAAAAATACAGAAT
Source organism: Anoura caudifer (assembly GCA_004027475.1). Lineage (NCBI taxonomy): Eukaryota > Metazoa > Chordata > Mammalia > Chiroptera > Phyllostomidae > Anoura > Anoura caudifer. The sequence continues at coordinate 86,523 of PVKU01004262.1, read as the reverse complement.
CACTTGAAATTGCAAATACAGTACAAAGGGGTTCCATATATTTTTCACCCTGTTTCCCCCAATGAGTATATCTTTTTTAACTAGAATCTAATGTTAAAAACAGGAAATTGCCATTGGTGAATGTACATGTATAGTTCTATACAGTGTATCCCATGCATACACTCTTGTAAACTGTATCACTACAAGCAAATCATTTCATCACCACAAAGATATTTCTCTTGCTACCACTTTATGCATTTTGTCTGAACCATTCCTAACTCTCATGAATGACTAACTTATTCTCCAGTTCAAAATTGTTTTATTTTGGTAATGTCTTATAAATAGAAACTCACTATATGTGGCCTTTTTATGTATGTATGTATTTGTTTATTTTTGCAGTGCAGATAATGCCCCTGAGATCCATTTAAGATTCTACATGTAATAATAGCTCATTCCTGTATTTTGCTGAGTATCTCATAGAATGAATATACCAAATAATGGATAATCATTCACCTATTGAAGGTCATTTTGCTTGCACTATAAAGATTAGTATACAAAATTTTGTGTGGATATACGTTTTGTTTCTCTGAGATAATTGCCAAAATTTTGCATTCATACACAGTTATGGGGAATATGAACATGTGGAAGATCTTAGTGTTGCTCTGTAATGATACATCTTTGCTCTTGATGTTCTTTCCAAATTCTTTCACTGATGCTCTTCTGAATCTCACTTCTTTTTATTTTATTTTATTTATTTTTTTTGGTTGCAGTCTCATTTTTAATTGATGACTGAGCCAGGTAAGCAAAAACTCTAATAATTTCAATGTCTCCATTGTCTATGTTAAAATAGTATATTCTATAGTTATGATTTTTGTCTTCCAGATGTTCAAATGCAGTTCTGCTTTGGCATTTCTTTCACCTTCATAAGAAATCATTTCAAATCATTGCTCTTTTCTGCAAGTAAGATGGTATAGGGCCAGAAAAGGTTGTTTAAAAATAAATCATGAGTATGTGAAAGAGATATAAGATATAACTCATTATAAAGGTACCTTAGTCAAGATAGTGAATTATTGGTGAAAAAATAGGTATCCATTATATATATATAATGGATACATATATGCGTGTATCTATATATATATCTTATACCATGTGTATGTATATATGATATATAATTATATATGAAATAGACTAGAGATCCCTCAAATGGACACACACAAATATAGTCAAGTGAACTTTAACAAAAGAGCAAAGACAATTCAATGGAGAGAGAATTGGCTTTTCAGTAAATAATGCTAGATATTCATATGAACAATTGAATATTTGTATTTTAAAAAGGAACATATATACAGATATTAAAACTTTGCCAAAAAATAAATAAAATGGGCCAAGGCATAAGTTTAGAATGCAAACTGTAATAAATTTCAAAGAATACGTAGAAGAAAGTCTAGGTGATCCTAGGTTTTGCAATGGGGCTTTAGGTACAACATCAAAAGAATGATCCATTAAAAGAAAAAAAAAACATAAGTTGTACTTTATTATAAATAAACTCTTTTACTTTTTGAAAGATATTGTTAAGAGAAACTAAAGATAAACCACAGAGAGAATACTATGAAACTGTACTTATATACAAAATATACTTAGAACTCTTACAAGTTAATGATAAAAATACACAATCCAACAGAGAGTATGCAAAGGATCTCAACAGACACCTCAACAAAAAATATAGATCTGGCAAATACACATATGAAAAGATATTCAACATCAGTTTTCATTACAGAATTACAAGTAAAAATAGCAATTAGATACTACTCATAGTTACTAAAAGGAATAAGAGAAAAAAACACTGAAAATATCACTTACTAGTGAGGATGCTGAACAATGGGCATTGTCACTCTCTATCATTAGGACTACAATATGGTATACCAACTTTGCCAGTTTGCCACCCCAAAACATGCCTTTTGAGATATTGATTACTTTAAGCTGGTTATTTTCATGAAACAAAAGTCTCAAGAAAAACTTTTAACTTCTTTAATGGACTAAGAGAATTTAAAGAGAGGGCCTGATCTAGGAAGGTAGCTATCATCACAGATAACTATAATTTACTATGAACTAAATGTGATTAACAAGGAGGAAATCTTGCTAGTCCTATTTAATCAGTCTTTTGTTTATCTTGTTGCTAAAGATGACTCAGAAAACATTTATTTACCAAATATTTGCTTTGTTATCTCCATGTGAATCACCTGCCCACCCCCCTTGGAGTCCCAAACCACAACACCCTCTGCTCTTCTCCTTAGCTCAACAAGGCACATGAATGTTAATGGCCCATTCTGTCCTAAGGTCTCATATTCTTATGGAACCCCTGTGTGTATATACTTAGTGAATTTGATCTTTTCCCTTGTTAATTTGTCTCATGTTAATTTGATTGTTTGTCCAGCTGGAAGGACTTAGAAAGGTGGTAGGAAAAAAATTGTTTTTCTTTCCCTACATCACCATGAAGAAGATTGGCTCATGAACAAAAATAAATTGTAAATTATATTCCTTTGGGATTTGAAATGTGAATGTTTATGACTTACTACACTTGCATACAACAAATTAAAAAATTGCTAACATTAATTCTAATATCAATATGCTCAATCTTGGTCAGGTCATATTATGTATAAAGATTATGTACTTTTAAAATTTATACATTTTTGTTTCAAAATGATTTTCTTCACTTGATCAGTATTGAGACAATATCTGCTAATATATTTTAGTGAAAGTTGAGATGTTATTTAAATTTCCCAAGCCATGAGTCCCACAAATCACATGAATTAACTTACCAACACTATAAATAATTGTCATACATCATATTTGCTTATCAAGATTCTCAGAAGGGAGAGAATAGAGGCTAGAATTCAATATACAGTCATGTACTTTTTACAGATGGTAATACGTTCTAAGGAATATGTCATTAGGTAATTTTCTAGTTATGCAAACACCCTAGAGTTTACTTACACAAACTTAGGTGGCACAGCTTACTACACAACTAGGTTATATGGTATAGCCTACCATATAGGAGAGGAAAAATAATTTTTCTTCTACTCTCTGAGTTTTTGACTGAGACATCACCATAAAAAAGAGGTTAACAGAGAAAAATAAACAAAAGTTTAATAAGATGTATTCCTCCTGTATACATGAAAAATACTCAAGAAAACAATAATGCACTAAAATGGCTGATGCCATCACCTTAATACTCGGACCTTCAGTCCGAGCTGGTGTGGGTCAGTGCATTCAGCACAGGCCTAGGAACCAGGCTTGTGATTCCCAGTTGAGACACAAGCCTGGTTGTGGGCCAGGTTCCCACTACAGGGTGGGAACCCCCCACAGGGTGGGAACCCACTACAGGGTACAGGAGAGGCAGCCACACATTGATGTTTCTCTCCTCTTTCCCCTCCTTTTCTCCTCTCAAAAAATAAATATTTTTTGAATACATACATACATACATATATTCATACTACCTTCAGCTAAAAACAAAAGATGTTGGGGGTAAGGAGAGTCTGTTATGACAGGTTATCAGGAAAAGAAAGGTAAATAAGGGTAAAGCTGTTGTATAGATTTATATCTTTGTCTCCTGCATTGATACAAAATTCCAGAGATAAAGGTCCTCTGTTCCTGGCAAAGTGAAGAAGATACCCTTGCAAACAGAAATTTCCCTTACAAATATAAATGCATTTTTTGCAAAGGGTAATTTCTACTTTGTTTACAGAGGTTCTGCCTGCCTCCTGATTCTTGAAATTAACCAGCTTAAAATGATCCTTATACCAAATAGATATATTTTAAGTGCCCAATTCAGTTCCCCTACAGCTTCTAGGCTACAAATCTGTAGAGCCTTATGACTGTACTGAACATTGTAGGCAATTGTAACACAATAGTAAGTGTTTGTGTGTTGCGCTATGACATTAGAAGAGTTAAGATGACTGTAGGTGATGGGAATATTTCAGTGTCATTATAATCTAAGGGGACCACCCTAAGTCCACTGCTGATCAAAATGCCATTATGCTGCTCTCAACTATTTTTAAAATAGTGCTGCATATTATTTTGATGTACAACCAGATTTTTGGACTTTCTGTATCTAAACATGTCAGACACAGAAAGACTTTAAAATGAATCCCTTTTTTTGTGACTTACAATAATTAAGTAAGATCAACTATTTCACATCTTCAGACCTTCATTTCTTTATTTCATCAGCATGCAAACCTTGCAACGTGATCCAAAGAATAGTATTCAGATTTGTCTGTACCCTCCATTTCCCTCTCTTCTCTTCTTTTTTAACTTTTTTTTTACATTTTATTTATTTATCTTTAGAAGGGAAGGGAAGGAGAGAGGGAGAGAGGGTGAGAAATATGAATGTGTGGTTGCCTCTTGTGCATCCCTTGCCAGAAACTGACCTGCAACCCAGGCATGTTCCCTGACTAGGAATCAAACCGCGATCCTTTGGTTCACAGGCTCTTCTCTTCTTTTTTCCCTCCTCCCCTCTTCACCTCTTTCCTCCGCTTCATTTTTTATTTTCTCTGTATTCTTAGGTGTCCTTATCCAGTTTTGTGGTTTAATTTATTTTCTTTATTATTGTTTATTCTTTTACAGTGGTCCCAATATTTCCCCTGTTCTCTCCTTTGCCAACCCCAACCCTCTAGCCCAGGCAATCCTCTCTCTGTTGTCCATGTCCATGCATCATTCGTACATGTTCTTTGACTAGTCCCTTCTGCTTCCTTCCACCTCCTACAGCTATCAGTCTGTCCCATGTTTCCATGTCTCTGGTTCTATTTTCTCTTGTTAGTTTATTTCGCTTTTAGATTCCAGTTATAAGTGAAGTCATAAGGTTTTTGTGTATTGCTGACTGGATTATTTCACTTAACATATTAATCTCCAGTTCCATCCATGCTTTTGTAAAAGGCAGGATTTCCTTCTTTCTCTGTGCTGCATAGTATTCTATTGTTTAAATGTACCACAATTTTTTCATCCACTCCTCTGCTGATGGGTTGTTGCCAACACTTAGCTATTGCAAATAGTGCTGCTATGAACATAGGGGTGCATAAGTTCTTTTGAATTGGTGATTCGGGATTCTTAGGGTATACTCCCAACAGTGGAATCACTGGGTTATAAGGAAGTTCCATTTTTTTTTCCCAAGAAATTTCATACAGCTTTCCACATTGGCTGCACCAGCCTGCATTCCAACCAATAGTACACTAATTTCCTTTTCTTCACATCCTTGCCAGCACTTGTTTTTTGTTGATGTATTCATGATAGCCATTCTGACAGGTGTGAGATGATATCTCATTGTGGTTTTAATTTATATGCCTCTAATGGCTAGTGATGTTGAGCATTTTTTCATATGTCTATAGACCATCTGTATGTCCTCCTTGGAGAAGTAGCTATTTGAGTCTTTTGCCCATGTTTCAATTGGATTATTTGTCTTCCTGATGTTGAGTCATATGAATTCTTTATATATTCTGGAGACTAAACTTTTTCCAAAGCATCTTTGGCAAATATGGTCTCCCATACACTCAGTTCCTTTTTTCATTTTGATGATGGTTTCTTTAGCCATGCAGAAACTTTATAACTTGATATAGTCCCATTTGCTTATTTCCTTTATTTCCCTTGCCCTAGGTAATATATTGGCAAAAATATTGCTATGTGGGATGTCTGAAATTTTACTGCCTATGTTTTCTGCTATGGCTTTTATGGTATCATGACTTATATTTCAGTCTTTTATCCATTTTGAGTTTATTCTGGTATATGGTGTAAGTTGGTTGTCCAGTTTTGTGGTATTAGATAACATCCTCAGACTACAAATTTTCATCTCCAGCTCACACCTCTTCCATAAATGTCACCATTTTACATTTTTCTACCTTTGTAGCATCTCTGCATTGATAAAGTTATATATTTCTTAAATATAACATGTAAACAAATAAAGGTTATTCCCTTCCTCTTTTCTCTCTCAAATAATTTTTCCATCCTTTTATTCTTACAATTTCTCAATTCATAATCTTGGAGTATTTTTTTTAATTATTAATTTTTCTCACACTCTGCAAATTATTTTTGCAGTCCACTTGCAAATTATTTTTGGCACTACCTTCAAAATATATTATGAATATGGACACTGTCTTCACACCATCTACCAATTCTTAAATAATTCTTACATTATTTCAATGGGTGCTCACTGGGCCCTCTAACTCTACTATACCCTCCCATCTAGTCTATTTTTCTAAAAGGATCTATATCTACCCAAGTTACATCACTTCCTTGATCAAAGCTTAATGACTTTCCAATTACTTTCAGTGGGCATGACAAAATCTTTATATTGGTTCACAGCACTGACTTCATCTCTTATCTCTGACTCATGCTTACTATCCTCAAGGTACTCTGACTTTCTTCTTAGTGTTCTTTCATCATGCTTTACACCTATTATTTCTTCTACCCTGTTTTCTCTCTGTTTCTCTATCTCTCTCTGTCACTCTGACTCTCTCTCCCTCCTCACTAACACACACACACACACACACACACACACACACACACACACACACAGATACATATGTTTAGCTTTCTTCTCAGATTCTAACATGGCACACTTCTGCATTCTCTGACCACTTTTCATAAAATAATACCCCAATCTCTGATACTTTTTATCACCCTTTGTTTTTCTTAGTTCTTCACTGTAACACTTATCAAGTGATATATAATACACATATTTGTATACATATTGTTGTCTATAAAACCCCACAAAAATATAAGCTCTAACAGTTGAAGAGCTGTACTTGCTACATCCTCAAGACCTAAAATAGCACTTGACATGTAGTAGACACTCATTAAATATTTATTGGATGGATGAATTACTTTCTTCTCTAAAACATGAAGTTAAGGATTCTAAATTACAGGTTGTCAGTGAAGTTTAAATTATATCCCCGTTACATGATGGATAATCAGCGGATATTAGTTCTTTTCTTTAACTCTCTTATTTGCTTTACATTCATATATTATGGGTGATATTTATCAAATATGTATATGTAAAGGTTTTTACTACTATTGCAAATTTGTTAGCACAGAATTTCAGGTAATATCTAATTACAGAGCAATTCTGTACCCTACAATACATTCTGAAAAATATCTGCTGCAGTTGCCTGTGTTTGGCTTGGCCTCTTTCTGTCTCTTCTGTGCAATGGCTATGGAGAGATGTTACTCTCTGATTGGCTCAATTTTATCAGAAGAAAAAACTAAAAGTTTTATAATTATTATTTTTTTAATTTCCCATGGCTTTTTTGTGGAAGTTTATTTTTAATGACCAACTATCAAAAATTTTATAGCCATTGAAGAGTGTGTTCTGTTTAAACATAACAAATGTACTATAGTATGGACTTGACTTCCAGCAGTTATCAACTGCCAGGTAAAAACATTGGAACATAAACTGGGATTGTATTTCTGAATAGAGAAATGCATCATTTTAAATATCTATGTATAATGCCTACTCTTCCTTTGCTATGTATGGTAAACTCAGTGTTTGTCTTCCATTCATGTTTCCTATGTTTAGTTTTAATTATTTGAAATGAATTGTACTCAATTTAAAATAATCAGAATTAAAAATATATATTTATTTAACAGTAAAAATTTACTTTTTTGTAAAAAGGACGGTCTATTGAGTTTTAATAAGAAAACATTTGAAATTCTATTTCTATTTACTTTCATATATTTCTTAATAATTTCTATCTTGAATGTAGCATATGAATACACAATTTCACAAAGTAATACTTGTGTGTCTGATATTTGCCATAATCATTAAAATATTATTTAATCAAATATATATACATTACTACTAAAACTGCAAGATGAATATAACTTGAAGACCAGTACACTAAATGATCTATCTACAGTACCTGACTCACAGTAAATATGTAGCAAATATTTTTTGTATTGAAAGGGAATTAAATACTCTTGCTCTGTCTTTTTTTTCTTTCTGCACTCTAAAACACTGTGATTATGCCTCTGACAAAGAACTTAAAGCCTTTTGTACTTATGCATTATCCCTTATTTATTAGACAACTGTTTGCTGTATAAATGTTCAGTGTTATGAATTTAGAATATTAAATTGAATTAAATATAACCCTTGTCTTTAAAGAATTTATATTCTGTTACAAAGAAAAGAAACTTATTTGCACAGCAAAATAAGATAAAATGAAATTAAATAATAAACAAAAATGAAAAGGCATTCTAGGTGATAAGAGAAAATATTTGCAAACCATATATCTGACAGGTGTTTAGTATTTAAGTGTATAAAAACTCATAATTTAATAACAAAAACAAATAACCTGATTTTAAAATGGGCAGAGGAACTGACTAGACATTTTTCCAAAGAAGACAAATTACCAACAATAATAAAAGAGGCCTCAGCATCACTAATCATCAGGGAAATGCACATCAAAATAACAATGAGATATTACCTCATCTTGTTAGAATAGCTATATCAAAAAGACAAGGGATAACAAGTATCAGTGAGGAGTGGAGAAAAAGGAACACTTGTGCTCTGTTGGTGTGTAATTGGTGCAGCCACTGTGAAAACATATGCAAGTTCCTCAAAAAATTAAAAATAGAACTACCATATGATCCAGCAATTTCATTTCTTGCTATATTTCAAAAAAATGAAAATAGAAACTTGAAACAATTTCTTAATCCCCATGTTCTTTGCAGTGTTCATGAGAGCCAGATCTGAAAAAAATTCTATTGACCGATGAATACATCAAGATAACTTATATGTATCCAATGGATTATTATATAGCCATAGAAGGAATGAAATATTGACACTTGCAATGCCATGGATGGAACTTGAAAGCATTATGCTAAGTAGATAAGCCAGACAGAGAAAAACAAATACTGTATGATGTCACTTATTATAGAGTCAAAAAAAGCAAAACTCATAAAAGAGTGGAATGATGGTTGCCTGGCACTCGGGGTTGTTGAAATTGGGGAGGTGCTGGTCAAAGGGTAGAAGCTTTCAGTTAGAAGATGAATAAGTTCTGGGAAACTAATGCACAGCATTGTGATTATAGTTAAGAATACTTTATTATATAGCTGAAAGTTGCTAAGAAACTGAATATTAAATGCTGCCACCACAAAAAAATAAATATTTTGTGGTGATAAATATGTAACATGATAGAGGCGTTAGTTAATGTTATGGTAGTAATTTTATTACAATATATAAAAAAACAAATTGACAAATTTTACACCTTAATCTTGCATAGTGTTATATACATTCTAAAGGGGGAGGCAAAAAAGGAAAAACAAGTCAATTATTACAAAACAAAAGCAATGCTTATAAAAACCTGCAAAAGAACCATATTCATAAGGACACATGGGTTTGAGATTAGAACCGTTTACTAAAACTAAAGAGTATTTTCTCCACTTGAATGAAATGACATTTGCGTTCAGCAGTAGATTTAAATTTTGAAAGAATCATCAACAAATAATGGAGAAACATACTTGTGGAAAGGACATCCCATACAGAGAAACAAGCATATGCAAAAAGGTAGACATATTTTGATAGGTTCAGACTAAGGCTATTTTATTTTGGCTGGTGTATATAATAACAAAAGTGATAGTAATGGCTATTTGTGCTGTTCATAAATGATTGGATTCCTAGGTTTTGCCCATTCCAGTCAACAATTGTAGTTGTTTGTTTAAAGTAATTTTCATGGGAATTGGTAACTACACCTAAATTTTTTCGTAATTATTTGTACTATTTAAGGAGTGAAGGATATATTGAACTCACCTTATCCCTAGTAGAGAAATAAATGTGTTTAATATTGAATGAAATTTTAAGTTTCTGAGTAAAGATTTGGGAGAATGTTAGTAGTAAAGTTATATCACACTTTGATTACTTTTATTGTTGACATTATTGCAGATGTCTCTCATCCTCTCCTTTTGCCCTCCTCCGCGCAGCCCCCATGCCCATGCTGGCCTTCACCACATTGTTGTGTGTGTCCATGGACTATGCAAATATGCATATACAATCTTTGGCTAATTTCTTCCAGTCCCCTCTACCTACCCCCCCCCCCGAGATGAAACAGTTTGTTCCATGTATCCATGTCCTTGGCTTTATTTTGTTCATCAGTTTATTTGGTTCATTAAATTTTACCTATGAAGAAGATCATATAGTATTTTTGTTTTTCTGACTGGATTATTTTGCTTAGCTTGATATCCCCAGTCTATCCATGATTTTGCAACAAGTAAGAGTCCCTTCCTTTTTACAACTTTGTATTATTCAATTAATGTACCACATGTTTTTTTTTTTTATCCTCACCAGATGACATTTCTTCTTCATTGTTTTGAGAGAGAGAGAGAGAGAGAGAGAGAGAGAGAGAGAGAGAGAGAGAAACATTGATAGGCTGTCCTGATCAATGGGGTCAAGTGTGCAACCTAGGTATGTGACCTGACCAGAGATCAAACCCACAACTTTTGGGTTGCAGGACAATGTTCCAATCAGCTGAGCCATTCTGGCCAGGGCTACCACATCTTTTTTATCTACGCATCTACTGATAGGCACTTAGGCTGTTTCCAGATCTTGACATGCTAATAACATTACTATGAACATAGGGGTGCCTATGTTCTTTCTGATTTTCTTTTTGTGTGATTCTTAGGGCATATTCCCAGAAGTAGGATTTCTGGGTCAAACAATGATTTCATTTTTAGTTTTTTTTTTCAGAAACACCATACTATTTTTCACAGTGGCTGCACCAGTCTGCATGCCCACCAGTAATGCACTAGGATTTCTTTTCCTCCACATTCTCACTGGCACTTGTTGTTTGTTGAATTATTGATGGTACCAACTCTGGCAGATGTGAGGTGATACCTCACTGTAGTTTTAATTTGCATCTCCCTAATAGTTAGTATCATTGAGTGTTTTTTCATATGTCTTTGGGTCATTTGAATGTCCTCTTTGGAGAAGTATCTATTCAGGTTCTTTGACCATTTTTTAATTGTGATGTTTATTTTTCTGGCATTGAGCCATGAAAACTTTTTTTAATATTTAGTTTAGAACCATAATTAGAGATTCAAATATATATATATATATTACAATTTCATCACTGTGTTTGAAAAGGAAGAAAGAAAGAAGGAAGAGTGGGAGGGATGGAAGGAAAGATACCGGCAATTACTAAATTAAAGATAAGGAGAATATTCTCCTCATAGAATTATTTCAGGACTAAATGAATAGAATAGCACTTGTATAGAATAAATTAAGGAAAGAAAAAAGCAGCCTAGGTTGACTTGTCAATTTTTTCAGAGAGTCCCAAAAAAGATGGAATGCAAAGAGGCCCACTCCAATGCACATAATAGTTAAAATGCCAAAGGTTAAAGAGAGAATCTTAAAACCAACAAAAGAAATTAATTACCTACAGAGGAGTTCCCATAAAACTATCAGCTGATTTCTCAAAAGAAACTTTGCATGCTAGAAGGAATTGGCAAGAAATATTCAAAGTCACAAAAAGTAGGGACCTACAGCCAAGATTGCTCTACCCAGCAAAGATATCATTTAGAAACGAAGGGCAGATAAAGAGCTTCCCAGAAAAGAGAAAACCAAAGGAGTTCATCATCACTAAACCATTATTATATGAAATGTTAAAAGGATTTGTTTAAGAAAAAGGAGATGATTAAAACTATTGATAATAAAATGGCAAAAATACATATATATCAACAATTGATTCTAAAAAACAAACTAAGCAAACAAGAACAGAGACAGAAAGAATCATGGATATAGAAGCTGTTTTGGTGGTTGTCAGATGGGTAGGGGTATGAAACAAGGGGTAAAGAGGTGAGGAGATTAAGAAGTAGAAATCAGCTAAGGAATAGCCATGGGGATGTGAAAGTACAATATAGGAAATGGAGTAGTAAAAGAACTTAGACATGTGACCCATAGGCATAAACAATGATGGGGGATTGCCTGAGGGAGTTAGGGATGCTGAGTGTAGGGGGGAGAGGAAAAATCTAGACAATTGTAATAGCATAATCAATAAAATATAAATAAACAATTATTTCAATTCAATTAATCTGATGAGTTGTTTTATTTGACTTAACTGATTTTCATTGGAAGACCCTAGGTAAATACATAAAGCAAGTTCATTGTGCTTTAATTTCTACTGTTTTTCACTCTGTATTCCATTACCAAAGAAGTATTCTCTTACATAAAGCATAGACTGATAATAGTTATTCATACTGTTAACAAACAATTTGTTTTTTCAGTGTGTGCACATATACATATATGTTTGTTTATTGCAATGAACATTTCTTAAGCATCGACAATTTGCCCTAGTTGGTGTAGCTCAGGGGATTAAGCACAGGCCTGCAAACCGAAGGGTCTCTGGTTTAATTCCCAGTCAGGGCACACATCTGTGTTACAGGCCAGGTCTCCAGTGAGGTCCAGGTAAGAGGCAACAACACATTGATGTTTCTCTTCCTTTCTTTTTCCTTCTTTTCGCTTCTTTATAACAATAAATAAATAAAAATCCTGAAAAAAAAAGACAAACATATTTTAAAAAACTGAGTGTCAATTTTATTGTAAATAGTGGTGAACAAAACAGACTGCATCTGAAAAATATTAATTTCAAAGTTAAATACTTTTAAGACTCAAAGAGAGGCATCTCTAATAGGGAAACTGTAAGTTCTGAGCAAAGTAATAGGAGAACTATTTGGGAGTGGTCTTTTTTTTATTTTGCTTTTCCAATGTCATCAATGCTGTTGGTAGGTCCCAAAACATATCAGAAATAATGGGCAGTCTAATTTGGTTACCAAACTAGCTACTTAAAAGTGATATAGCTCAGTACTTATTTTCAAAAATTTTACAATTTATTAACATAGTGTTTATCTGTGTAAAGAAAATATTAATAAGCTGCTTATTAAAGATAATAATACAAATAGAATAATTTATAAAAATGGTTAAAGTGGTCAATGAGCCAATAAAATTAATTCTAAAGCAATGATTTATCCATCTTAATAAATGAAAGATACCTCTGTACATCATAGTAAATTTAATGACCATAACTAACTAAATTTTTAATTTTTATTTAATGGGAAATTTTGAAAACTCAAACTAGTCCCTGTTACTCACTCTTGCTATCTGTAAGATGACTGCATCTCACACACAAATCTCAGATTTGATAAAAATTATGCCTTTTCTAATGTTTTTCTAGGCAGTTAGAAATCTTGAATACCAGGTTGAATATATTAAAATTATGAAAATAACTGAGTTTAAAATAAGTTTAAAATGCTTCTAAGATAAATATTTCTGAATCCTCAAGTATATTACTGGGTTAGTGTTTAATGACCTTAGAAACAGTACTGGATTTTCCCTAAACTACAACTTACAGTTGTAGTAGTTGTAAAAACCAACCCCTTTTTCCAGATCTCCAAAACAGTCAAACATAATAAATTACAAAAATGCATGAGGTGTTAAAATCCCCTGCTCACTAGAATTTAATGATCTTATATGCTTCCTAAATGACCATTATAAAAACAATTTATCTTTTGGATTAGCCAAGTATCATTTTCAGTTAGATTTTCCTCATGTTGCTTATCCCTAAAGGAAAAAAAGTATCAAAAATACATTCACATTAAAATAGTTTTAAAAAGCTGTAAAAGAATCAATAATAGACACACAACTTTGATAGATATCCTGGTACAGCCTACTATTTTTATGCTAGGTTTGGAAACCAAAAGTTAATGGAAATATGTCAACCAAAAGTTATAGAACTATGACCACAAAATGTTACATCTTGCTGTGTTTCACCACATTGTAACTGAATTTTTTCTTAGCAAAGTGGACATCATGGTTTTCTGGTATCAAAAGCTTATTACAAAAATTTCCAAGGAAAGAGATTACTTATGCTCATGGTACAAGATTTATATAGGCTGCAGCATTTTTTGAACCTGTTAAGCAAAAGATTTATAAGTAGCCAATCATTTTCCATGACAATTTTTTATTTCTATTTTCACAAAAATGATGATTTTTTCATGATTGTGACTTTACAGACACTTATCCTTGTTGCCATTTTTCATTTTCTTGCAGGTCCTCATTTAAATGATCCTTTCTATCTGGTATTGGTATCCTAACCTGCATACTGACATATTGTCATATTGCAACTCAATGTACAGAACTGCTGAAATAAAATTCATAAATTAAGTAAAAAATTAAAAACATATTTCTGTATATATATAGAAATAAAAAGTTTTATAGAAACTATTTATTAATGACTGGCAGAAACATTGAATCTGTTAAGTATCTACTATTTTCCAGTTCAGTTTCTTGGACTCTGCATATGTATATTTAAGAGAAGATTTGTTTCATAATTTTGTCATTTCTTTGTTTTTCTTTCTTTCTTTTTGTCTCCTTTTTATTTTTAAAGAATTTTTACTTTTCAATTACAGCTGACATGCATTATTACATTATCTGTAGTTTCAGGTGTACACGCCTAGTGATTAGACATTACATAACTTACTAAGTGATCAACCTCATAAATCTTGCACACATCTAATACCATATATCGTTATTGGAATATTATTGACTATAATCTCTATGATGGGTTTTACATCTCAATAACTATTATGTAACAACCCATTTGTACTTCTTAAGACCTTTACCTTTTTCACCATTTCCCCCAACCCTCCTCCCATCTGGTAACCATCAAAATGATCTATCAGTCTGCTTCTGTTTCCGTTTATTTTGTTTATTTTTTTAGATTCAACTGTTGATAGATATGTATTTATTACATTTTGTTAAACTTTTGATTCTTCTCCTTCTTCTTTTCCTCCTCCTTCTCCTTCTTCTAAAAAAAAAACACCTTTTAAATATTTCATATAATACTGGCTTGGTTGTGATAAACTCCTTTAGCTTTTCCTTGTCTGGAAAGCTTTCTTATCTGTTCTTCCATTCTTAATGATAGCTTTGCTGGGTAGAGTAATCTTGGTTCTAGTTCCTTGCTTCATCAGTTTGAATATTTCTTATAAATTCCTTCCACTCTTCAAAGATTTTGTTGAGAAATCAGCTAACAGTCTTATGGAATCTTGTTTTAGGTAACTTACTGTTTTTCTTTTTCTTGCTCCTCTTAAGATTCTCTCTTTGTCTTTAATCTTTTGCATTTTAATTATGATGTGTCTTGGGGTAGGCTGCTTTGGGTTCATCTTGTTTGGGACTTTCTCTGGCTCATTAACTTGTATATCTATTTCCTTCATCGAGTTAGGAAAATTTTCTGTCATTATTTTTTCAAATAGATTTTCAATGTCTTGCTCTCTCTTACATCCTTCCAGCACCCCATGATGTAAATATTGGTATGCTCAAAGTTGTCACAGGGGCTCCTAATACTATCCTCATTTTTCTGGATTATTTTTATTTTTGCTGTTCTGATTGAGTATTTTTAGAATTCTTGTATTTTCAGCTTCATCTACTGTACTGCTGATTCCCTGTATTCTTCATTTCAGTTAGTGTATTCTTCATTTGTGACTGGCCCTTTTTGTGCTGTTGAAGTTCTCGCTAAGTTAATTGAGCATCCTTATAACCAGTGTTTTGAACTCTGCATTTAGTAGATTGCTTATCTCCATTTTGTTTAGTGAAAGCAATCAGCAGATGGCTGCTACCAGTTCTTTTTCTTGAGTTTTGTTCTTTTCCTTCATTTGGGCCATGTTTCTTTGTCTCCTCATTTTGGTAGCCCATCCCACCCCCCGTGTGTTTGTTTATATATTAGGTTGAGCTGCCACATCTCCTAGGCCTAGTAGAATGGCCTTATGTAGTAGATGTTATGTATAGTTCATTGGAACAGCCTCCCCTATCACCCAAGCTGGGTACTCCAGGTGCAATCAAACCCCCACAGTGTGGGCTGTATACTTCCTTTCTTGTAAGTGAGCTTTGATTACTGTTGGCATATCAGTGAGAGAGATAGGAAGACCAGCTGCAAGGACAAGCTGTTACCACCAACCCCTGTGGAAGATCTGCTGTGCAGAGACCCACTCCACAAGGTAGTACTTACATCATCAGGGCTCAGGTGCCCACTGAGTCCGCCCCTTGAATGTGTCACTTCTGGAGGTGGTTGGGTGCTGATGCTTCGATGTGGTCTCAAGATGTCTACTGTTTATGCTGTATCTGGGGCCTCCCCAGAAATGCAGGCCAAGGCATCTGCCACCTGTATTCTTCCTGAAGCCACCTGACATATGCTATAAAGCAATATGCAGATGGCTGCTACTGGTGCTGCTGTTCTGGGAAGTGCCCAGATGAGACTAAGCTGCAAAACCAAAGCTGGGTGCTGCTAGTTTGGGGGGCCTGGTGCCACTTATCTGGAGGTATGCGACACACTGAAGCCAGATGCTGGTTGATTAACTTAAAAAAAAAAATCTGTAGCATGAGTTTCCAGAGACAGCTTGGGTTGGCCTAAAAGTTAGGTGAGACTGGGCCTCAGGGGATCACCAGGGCAAGGCAAACTGGATGAACCTGGTTGATTGAGTCTCAGATATAACACCTGCCTGCCAACTCCATGAGGAAAGGGCTTTATAAAAGCAACAATTGTCTATTCCAACACTTCTGTCTTGGAGAAAGCTGCCGCCCAGCTCTGTCCTTATGCCAAACAATTCAGTTCCTCCCTTTCTACCTCTGAGGCCTTCCAAGCTGCTGCCCCAGCACTGGAGCTCAGAGGAAGTGGGCCAGAATAAATGCATGCACAGGCCTTTTAAGAGGTACTGCAAGGGGATCAAGAAGTCCTCTGTCGTTCTTAACCTCAAACCCTGCAGGTTTTTCCAGCCAGAAGTCATGGGGACTTTTCTTCTGGCACTGAAACTTTAAGCTTGGTGGGGTGGGGTGTGGTACTGGGGACCCTAATTCCTCAGGAAAGACCTTCATAGCCAAGATATTCTAATTTTTATCTGCTACAGGTGGGCCTGGGGCAGGCCTTTTCTGTTTCTCTGCCCATTCTACCAGTTTTAATGTGGCTTTTCTATAATTCCCTAGTTGAAGAACTTCTATTCAGCCAGGTTTCATATGGTTCAGAATGATTATGTAACTGAATGCAAGTCCAGCTTCCTGCTGTACTGTGGTCGGTGCTGCTAAGAAGGAAGATGGTTTATTCACATACCAGTAATCTGAGAAGATGGGGGACTCACCTCAAAGCCTATCTGAATATCTCAGTGCAGACAGAGGTTTTTATAAGGAGGGTGATGGAAAGCAGAACAAAGGGATCAAGGAAAGAGGGTTGAAAATATCTGTCCATACAAACCAGCAGAGCCCATTCTGAAGGACCTCAGACTCAGTCAAGTGATAGTCTGGTGTATATCATCCTGATTTTAATCACCTTCATTTTACATCACCTTGGTTTTATGGTTGAAGGTCACCAAATCTGGCAGTACTGGCATGACTGAAGTTCAGAGTCTGTATCTTTTGAAGTTAGTTCCTAGGATTCTTATACAAACATGCTGTTTATCTGTAAGCCACATATTAGTCAGAGTCAGCACTTACAGAAACAATGTCAAAGGAATGGTGAGGTGGGTTGCAATTCCCCACTGTTACTATGATTGTTCTGTAGTTTACTTGTAATTTTGATGTGACTGGAGGGAGATGAGTACCATGATTTATCTATGCTGCCATTTTGACATGTCAGTTCATTATTTCAATAAATTTTATTTAGCATCTTGTCCTCAAAAAGCCCCTAACTGATATCAAAAGAGAAAGGTAATTTTGTAGGTACAATGTAATTGCAAAAAAATTGGAGAGGAATGCATAGGGTGACCCCAAGAAGGAAGAATCTTTTGGTGTGCCTCAGATTTAGGTTTTCCCACTTCTTTAGGTATTTATTTCCTTATGAAGTCTTCTGAGGCACATAAAACTTGTATTAAATAAATTTGTATGCTTTTTCCTGCCAATTTAACTCTCAGGCCTAGCCAACAACTTTAACACTATGGTAGATGTTATAAATATGAGTTTTAGAGTCATATTATCTCTGGATCTCATATTTAATATTTTTATAAACTTATGCAAATTATCAGTGTTACCACCAGTTAATGAAACATAAATAATCACAATGTGCTATTAGGAAATTTAAAAAGCATAATGAATACATCTATTAACATAATGCAGAGTTCTATTCCATACTAAAATCTATGTGTGACTTTTGAGTCTGGCTATATGCGATTATAAAGGCTTTATCTGGCAATGGGAA
Source organism: Anoura caudifer (assembly GCA_004027475.1). Classification (NCBI taxonomy): domain Eukaryota; kingdom Metazoa; phylum Chordata; class Mammalia; order Chiroptera; family Phyllostomidae; genus Anoura; species Anoura caudifer. The sequence continues at coordinate 68,329 of PVKU01004262.1, read as the reverse complement.
AAGTTATCCGCCTCATGCCAGACTTGGTTCACAATTAGTGCACTACAGTCTCTAAGAGGAAATATAGTCAAAGACTCAAACCTCCAGAGTCCATCCTGCTCTTTTGTATATTTGCATACCTAGTGCCTCTTTCCTAGGTCTCTTTATCTGAGGCCATGGATGTAGGTCCTCTTCAGGTACCTCTGCAAAAAAGCCTTCTTATGTGGGGAGAAGGGGAAAACCTTGAGGACGTCATTCCCTTGTCCACTCTGCATCCTCAGTTCTGATGCTGCTTCTAACCCCGGAATCTGTTATACTTCTGGAACCTTTTGTTCTGGCCTCTTTCAATAATGAAGTTGGGGTAGGACTCCACCCGCAGGGCCCCATTTGTCTGCCACAGATGAGAATAAAACTACCAAGATATGATCTGCTTGGGGAGGAGAGGCAGTCAATCTCTCAAAGGAGAAGGGCCAAGAGCCCCTTCCTCAATGGCTTTTATTAGGTCCATTTTACACAGGAATACAGGGAAAGGTCATCAATCATTGCCAGGTGGCAAGGATCAAATAACAGATAATATGCAAAGAACTCTGAGGCTTAATCTGAGTCAGGGTCTGCCAGCTAAGGGGTTACAAAGTTTTGGGAGACAAACTCACTTCTTGCTCGGACCCTTATCATTTAATTGAGAGCACTCTTAGCAAAGCAGGTTTCACAGGACTTTATGAATTCTTTCTTATGCCTGATCACCCAGGGGAGCCCAGCACAGGGATTCAGCACCCTCCATCATAGTTTCAGGCTTAAGTGGATCAGAGCCAAGAAGCCAAGAGATAAGGAAAACTTCTCCCAGATGGAATGAGGACTCAGGCTATGTCAGGATAGCCAGGAATGAGGGTCCATCACCCCCTCTTTGCTGCAGCCCCACCAGCCCTTCCTTGAGGGCCTTCCAAATGGTCATGCATGCCTTAGGCGACCCCTCCCTTGAGGGAATCTTACCCTTCATAGGCTAACAGACCAAGCATTGGGGACCAGTTATGGATGAAGCAGAAGCGGTGCTCCTGCCAGGAAGATAAGCTTTGTCTCCTTAGTGGCTTACAGTCCAAAGATCACTCACTCAGCCTTAGTCATGGTGGGGTTACAACTCCTGAAACCAGGCAGGGTGGTTCCCAACATAAAGTAACATTTAAGTCTGTGCTCATGACCTGACCCTCCACCTATGCACCATTTCACAGGAAAATAAAAAACAGAGGGAGTCACCATTTGCTCTGATTTTAGCATTTGGCTTAGACCATCACATTAAATGACTAAAGGCTTAACTCATATTTGGCTTTTTGCCCAAAAGGCTGCTAAGATACTTGAATAGCTCAGCGCTCCTGCTCTCTGTCTCTCTCTCACTCTCTCTGCCTCTCCCCTCTAGGCTAGGCTCCTGGCACATGTAAACATCCCTCCATGATTAAACATAAACCCAGAATAAATATAGAGGATGAGACCCACATGAATAAATTAGAAATATAAAAAATACACAGGTAAGAATTGCAAGTATCTATTACCTGACTATTATCTCGCCTGTGGAAATATGTTGAAAACAAATTGCCTGCCTCAGACTAGAAACTCAACAGGAGAGTCAGTAAAAATAAAAAGAAGAAAATGAATTTGAAATCCCTTCCTTGAGGTAGTACATTCCTGCCCAGTTACTGTTAGAGCCCTTTGTAATCTTTATTGTTAACTTTCTATTTTCAGTGATCTAACTGGAATCTCATATTTAATTGTAAGTCAGTGTATATTCTTTTAAATCAATGATTAATGCTAAAGTAGGTATTGGATATTATATTATTATTAGAATTCAGGTACCTCACAGGTTAATTAGAATTTTGTACATTTTTTCCTGGGAGCACACGCTTCTATCCAGCATTAGATACCTATGATTAAAGTATTTTATTTTTTTATCCAAGTGATATTCAACCATAAAAATTATTCAGAAACAGTGCTGCATCATTTACATATACAAAAAAAATTAACAGCAAAAGTACATGTGTTTGTGAATATATAATACATATTACATATAAACAAAGACATACCTACATGTTTATGCATGCAACTGTGCATGTAATAAATATGTAGTACATGAATTTGTGTGTGTGTGTGTAAAGTAACCCATACTCATATACATACCTATGATATTTTTATAGTAAGTCATATTTTGGTACTATGAAATAGTTCAAACTGTGAATCATATCTTTTGGGGCTGCATATTTGATAACTTGTTTCTCCACATGGATGCAATAACCACACTGCACCATGATTTGCAAGAAACAGATGCAATAAGATTACACAGACCATGTTGAACAGGCATTGGAGTTAAGAAGTGCAAGTTAAAGTTTAGAACAGAAAGCTGTCCTTAGAGTGTTTCAGGTCAAATCTTCAGGGAAACAAAAACAATCAGAGAGAAGCCAATTCTTTTGTCACATTAGAAATGTAAACAAATATACATATGTAGAATACAAAGAAAGAAATAGGAAAGGTGCATACTTTCATATTTAGCTAATGAATACTAAACACTATTCATATACTATGAATATAACACCATTTATCTTAAATGCTATATATATTGCTGTATCATCAAATCTTCTTACTATATAATATATTCAATTAAAATTCCCAAACTGCCATTTATACCTACCATTGCCATAAGAAACATGTTCAGTTATATAAGTCAACTGACAAAAGTGACCTACTATCTGGAACTCAGTAAAGCTGGTTTTTTATAGGCACAGGCATTGCAATCACGGCTTGCATGCTGAGAAAAAATGACATGAAATTTTTAAGTTATGCTGTATCCAAATACATATGATTTTATAATATTTTACATAATTACCTAGACTAATGTCACAGGCAGAAAAAAATGTATCTCTCAATTCAAGCAGAGTAATCAACTCAAAAAGAAAAACTAAATAGTAACTCTAGCATTGAATGTTCAACTACTAAGAACAAATCTTTGACAATCAGCAAAAATTTAATAAAGTTAGCATTTTCTTTCATTATAGCAACTATTGATATTTAAATGACCCCAATAAAACTTAAAAGCATGACATAATGCTGTTTTACACAAAACTGGTACAGATTTATACTCAAGAATAGACCTAATAGTTCTTAGTACCGTCAAGGAAGAATAAAGTCTGAAATGAGAGGAGGTGCCCCCTTTATGGCAATAAATTCACAATGTCTTAAGGCACAGGCATAGAAAAGAATTACAACTGTTATAAATTTGTTCTCTAGGGCAGCTTATGTCATGAGACTGGAGCTACTCATTTTTTAAAGGGACTTCCAATGATCACAAAGTATTGTATACATTAAAATGATTCTAAACACTAGAGTAAAGAAAAGAGAATTATATTAAGTGAAATATACTGGGAGGTGAAAGACAAACACCATATGATCTCACCTGTAAGTGGAACCTAATCAACAAAACAAACAAGCAAGTGATAAAGAACCAGAGACAAGGAAGTAAAGAACAAACTGGCCGTGACCAGAGGGGAGAGGAGAGGGATAAATAGGAAAAAAGGGGAAGGGTCAAGTCGAAGAACATGTATAAAGGAACCATGGACAAAACCAAAAGGGGGAGGATTGAATGTGGGAGGTGGAGGGTGAGTAGGGTGGGGTAGAGTAATGGGATAAAAATGGGGACAACTGTAATTGAACAACAATAAAAAATAAAAGAAAAAAGGCAGTAGTTTCAGTGTATATATATATTTTTTTATCAAATAAATTGGTATTGTATAGAGGTTAAGCAGAGATTTCATAAACTTTAAAAATTATATATTTTCTTTTAATGTAAGAGTAATAAGGATAACTTCTCCAAATATCTCAAGGTACACACACATACCTATACACACACATATCTACAAAAAAAGTATTCAGTAAATATAATATGCCAATAAGATGTATTATCTATATTTTCTTTTCTTTTTTCTTTTTTAAATGTATTTTATTGAATTTGCTATTACAGTTGCCCCATTCTCCCCCCTTTTATTCCCCTCCACCCTTCAAACCCATCCCACCAGCATTCACCCACCCCTTAGTTCATGTCCATGGGTCATACATATAAGTTCTTTGGCTTCTCCATTTCCCATACTATTCTTAACTTCCCCCTGTCTATTTTGTACCTACCATTTATGCTTCTTATATCCTGAACCTTTTCCCTCATTCTCTCCTGTTCACCTCCATGCTAATAACCCTCCATGTGATCTACATTTCTGTCATTCTGTTCCTGTTCTACTTGTTTGCTTAGTTGATTTTTGTTTTTGTTTTTTTCAGGTTCACTTGTTGATAGTTGTGAATTTGTTGTCATTTTACTGTTCAAATTTTTTTATCTTCTTTTTCTTAGATAAGTCCCTTTAACATTTCATATAATAAGGGTTTTGGGATTATGAACTCCTTTAACTTGACTTTATCTGGAAAGTACTTTATCTGCCCTTCCAGTCTAAATGATAGCTTTGCTGGATAGAGTCATCTTGGATGTAGGTCCTTGTCTTTCATGACTTTGAATACTTCTTTCCATCTCCTGTTTGCTTGTAAGGTTTATTTTGAGAAATCAACTGATAGTCTCAGGGGAACTCCTTTGTAAGTGACTATTTTTTCTCATGCTGCTTTTAAGATTCTCTCCTTAGCTTGAATACTGAGTAATGCATTTATGATGTGCCTCAGTATGTGATTCCTAGGGTCCAACTTCTATGGGTCTCTCTGAGCTTCCTGGACTTCCTGGAAGTCTATTTCCTTTGCCAGATTGAGGAAGTTCTCCTTCAGTATGTTTTCAAATAAGTTTTCAATTTCTGGCTCTTCCTCTTCTCCTTCTGGCACCCCTATGATTTGGATGTTGGAACATTTGAAGTTGCCCCAGAGGTTGCTAAGCCTCTCCTCATTTTTCTGAATTCTTATTTTTTCATTATGTTCTGGTTGAATATTTCTTTCTTTCTTCTGATCCAAACCACTGATTTCAGTTCTGGTTTCCTTCCTGTCACTGTTGGTTCCCTGTGCATTTTCCTTTATTTCACTTTTAATAGCCTTTACTTTTTCTTCTATTTTGTGACCATACTCAACCAATTCTGTGAGCATCCTGATGACCAGTGTTTTGAACTCTGCATCTGATTGGTTGGCTACCTTTTCATCTCTTAGCTGTATTTTTTCTGGAGCTTTGATCTGTTCTTTCATTTGGGCTGTATTTTTTAGACTCAGTGGGCCTGTTGTATAGTAAGGGGTGGAGCCTTAGGTATTTTCCAGGGTGTGATAACCCACATTGCTGCAATGTGGCAATGCAGTGGGAGAGGGGTACTAGAGGGAGCCATGCTACTTGCTTAGTTCTTGGCAGGCTTTCAGTCACTTCCTCCATTATCCACAAACAAATTGGGCCTTTCTGGTGCTGATTCCCTGGATGGGTGGTTTTGTGTATGTTCTAGAACCCTGTGGGTCTCTCCAATGTACTCTCTTGTGAGGCTGGGAGTTTCTCCCACTGTGCAACATCCATGTTTTTTTCAGATGGAGGTTTCGAGGCTTTATTTCTCCAAGGTACAACTCTGGATTGCTTGGTATGTCTTGCTGCCCAGTTGTTCCTCCTGGTTTATCTTCATGCAAATGTTTATCCACACCCACTCCACCAGCCACTGCCTCACCTGGTCTTCTAGCCATTGCCTTGCTGACAGTCCTCTCTGCCCCAGCTGCCCGTCTTCACCCCTCCTACCTGTCTGGATGAATGTTTCTTCTTTAACTCCTTGGTTGTTGGACTTCCATACAGTTTGGTTTCCTGGCAGTTCTGTTTTTTTTTTTTTTAATTTGTTGTTTCCTTCTTTTGGTTGTGCGAGGAAGCACAGTGTATCTACCCATGCCTTTGTCTTGAATGGAAGTTACCTATATATTATATGTATATAAAATGGTTCAACTATTTAGCAAAATCTTAATGTTCCTTTCAATGATATAAAGTAACATACTATTTTTATTTATTTCTGGTTTTATATTGGCTTTGGTACTTTAAAACAAAAATCTGAGAAATAAGAAACTAAAGTGTAATTCATGGCCAGACAACCAATTAATACAAGCTACTAAGTGTCTTATATTTAATTTAAAAAAATCTGTACTAGAAAAAGTAAGTTACAACAAAAATAAAATCTTCATTATTCTCTGAAGTTTTCAAATAACTTATAAATACAAACATTATATAATCATGTATTAAAATATAGAACAGAAATGGAAATTAAAAGAGAAATTATGTTGTATTCAATAGTCAAGGAAGTATCAACACAACAGGTCCTTAATTAAAAATACTGTTGAATACAAGAATGAGAAATTATAAGAGAAAGAATTGGAAAGAGGAGGAAGATAGGAAAAAAAGAGGGTGAAGAATATGAACCATTTTAGCTGTATTTTAAAGGATAAATCAGTTTGAATTATAAATAAAATCATAAAAATGTTATTTTGGAACATTAAACTAAAACATTCAAGGAAACAGTAGTCAGTACCAGTACATTTCTGATATACAAGGGGGAATGCAAAAATACGGAATTATGCTCTGGAGCATGGGTCCCTTGTAGTTAAGGCTTCTCCCACTAGGTGAGGTTTTTAATAATAAGCTTTTTACAACAACAGAAAGTCTAGAAGATCAAAATGGGCTATCTTTTGGGGGTAAATTATAATTTTATGAGTGGGATATTAAATATACACTACCTGATTTTAATCCTGTCTTAATATGAAATTTATTTCTCTGTAGCTTATCATGGTATTCTTAGCTGTAAGTGAAAATTAATATAGTACGGTATAATGGGAAAAAAGTTGAACTAAATTCAGTAAAGTTGGCTATGCTTCTCCCTTGGTTTCTCATTTAATAACTCTTTCCATTCAATATCTGCTGCTCAAAAGTTGTTTACCTTAGTTAACACCCCTGTGTTTCAGAGCCTCCATCAGCAAAATATAATTTATAACATTACCTATTTTCTAAGCTTGTTTAATGAATTAAATTTGATACTTAATATAAAGCATTTGTAATTAAGAACATGACATCTATCTGGCACATAGAAAGAACTTAAATGTTAAGCTAAAATTATTGTTACTCCCATGAAATCCACCACCACCTTTCCTTCACTTTGAATAGATTTTAAACATTGATTCAGAACTATTGTTTCATTCATTTACCTATCTTTCTTCAAGGTAGTCCTTCCTTCACATTCCTATGAATAACACTCAAAATGAATAAATAAATAAACTTGCACTTGTTGAGAAAGTTGTGTGGAAATCAGTACATATGAAAATTAGTACAAATTTTAGAAAAATTTTAAGGAAATTCAGCCAGAGAATGGATTACATGACCAAAGAGAGTTCATATATCTTGACCTGGTATCACCACATCAAAATTCTAATAAAAATGTGTAGGAGTTATATGCATTATGACATATAATTATTACTTATAATGTAGTACTATTAGATGAATGGAAATGTTTATGTAGAAGAACAGGTAATTAAATCATAAGTATGGTATATCTTCCTAGTGAAAAACTATATGATTATTATCAATGATAATTAGAAAAATTATCAAACACTATCAAAAATGAATATAATGCATTAAGTGAAAACAAACATTATGGTAGAATGTGAATGTGCATTATTGTAACTCTGCAGACTGGGATTCGGCTGCATGTTGCCCTTATATATGACTCAATGATTTCTGTTGGAGGAGACAGGTTTTCTTTCTTTTTTTTTTTTTTTTTTCCTTTGGAAACAGGTTTTTATTAACAGTGTTCCAACTGGGGAGGGGGTGGGCTGAGAGCCCTCCTGCTCCTGAAGTTCCATGAGTCTTAGAACTTCCCTCACTTCCCAAAAGGCTACAAGACAAAACCATGTCCAAAGGTTCCTCATACCCTTATCTGTCCATCAGCCAGTTTCACAAACAGGTCTCCATCCTCTCTGGAATGTGCCCTTGTGGGTCTCAGCATCACCATCCTCTAGCAGCAGCTCTCTCCTTCAGGATCTGCTGCACTGCGCTGAGTCTCCATGTGGTAGTCCAGGCCCCATGTGCCATGCCGCACTCATTCATAGTGTCCCAGAGGCTGGAGCCCAGGGCAACGTGCACCAGTGTGGGACTCTGCCTCCAGGGGTGTGGTCCTGTCCACATGGGGTCTAAGCCCCTAGTGGGCCTGGCATCTTCCTGGTCCCACAAGCACTCCTGTCCATGTGGGGAGCAGGGCCAGAGGCCCAGAATATCCAAATGCCAAAAACCCAGAGACAGCTTCCATCAAGCTCCAAAGCAAGAAAATCCCAAACCCCCTAACCAAAACAGTGACTTCTGCATGCCAAGTGCTGAACCAAGAGAGGAAGCCTTTCCACTCCTTTTCTTTAAAAAGGCCCTCCCAATATCCCACATGCCCAGGAAGCCAGTGGTAGTGTCCAGATTTCCTGTGGTGCATCATTGTCTGCCATTTTTGTCAGCTCCCCAGTGTCTTTGAACCTCCTTCAGCTGCCATTTTTAGTCCATGCAAAAGTTTCCCAGCACATCTGTATCTGTTTGTCCAGAGTGGAGCATCCAGCCCCTGCAGCTCAAGCAGGCGCTGTATGAGCTCCCCCCACCAGCTATGTCATGAGCAGCTCTACAGCTCAAACAGCACACACTCGCATAGCCACACTGTCTTTGTCTACAGTTTGCCCCAGGCAGCAGCCTCCTTTGGCTGCCCCACCCTTCAGAAAGGTACAGGCTGCATTAATCTGTCTGTGTTTTGCCACGTGCCTTAAACACTGCGCCTTCTGCTTCCTTGCTCCTCTCTGCCTAGTAGAAGGTGTGGTATATTTAATTTTCTGCCTTGGCACCCTCCCTGCCCCCCTGCTTTATTGCCTAGGGGGATTCCCCTGGACTTGGGGTCTACCCTGTTTGACAGGGACCTCTGGTCCGACCTAGCCCACTATGATCATAATCTTGCAAAAATATATACATGTAATAAAAAATACTGAAATAGAATGCATACAAAATATAGCTTTGTTAGCCTAGTAAAACTAATGATTTTTCTTATTTTCTAATGTTCTATATATCCGAATATTTTTAAATAAAAAATTATAATACCATTTTCCCTTGGGTGTTTGAAAATGCAATCATAATTGCATATCACTCTAAAAGATAAATACTATTAAGTCCATCATTATGTCAGTCAAGGTAGATCACCAGTTTGTCATAATCTACTTCCTAAGCTCATATTGTATCATTCTAGTTCAAGTGTATGATTTTTCATTGTTCCCCTAAATGTCATACATAAATAGTTTTCCTTTGGAAGGCATTGAGTTATAGATTAACATAATTATGAAAATAATATGAATTACAATTGGGATTCCAAACATGGCATTATTTAATATCTTTGGTTCATTTCCCTGGGATATAAAATGGAGATGAAGGATGATAAAAGCATCTACAACACAGGATTAAAAGTAAGTATTAAGAGTTATTACAAACAAAGCACTTAGAACTATAACTGGAACTTAATCAGTACCATATGCGTTTAGGTTTCATCAAAAACAACAGCTAACTTCATCAAGCACTTTATTGAAAGCTTTCCATTGTTTCACTTTGCATTGTTTTTTAAGCAGCTCCATGTATGCTATTTTTGTTTAACTCTCTCAAGGATTTTATGATATAAATGTCATTATTATACTAATTTACACATATGGAAATCAATACCCAAGCAAGATGATTAACTTATGTGTGGTAAAAGGTAAAGAATATACAAATGAAGTGATTTTTATTTAATACTAGACATACTTCATCTTTATTTTTTCTGTTATTAGGGGAAAAAAATAAAAGCATAGCCAAATTTATTTTTTCAATTTTTTCCATTATATCCTACTGTATTATTTGGCATTCCTGGACAAAAATGTTACTATAATATATTTGGACATGTTATTCATAGTAAACAGATTTGTAATCTGTTAGTATTTATAAAGTTATTATCTAATAAAGGTATGGTTAATTGCTGTTTTTAGGTGTTTTTTTTTAATTAGTGGAAGCTTTAAGCATCCTGGGTAATGCATGAGTTTTTTTCTTCAAAATGATAAATTATTTCTCCAAATATGGATAAGAATTAGTATGGTGAATTGTTGTCCTAACCATTTTAAATGCAAAGTCTAGTGGTATTATATACATTCATATTATTGTGCAACCATCACAACCATCTATCTCCAGAACTCTTTTTGTATTGCTATACAAACTCTATATCCATCAGACAGTGACTCCTTATTACCCCCTCCCTTCAGATCAGGCAACCACCCTTCTACTTTCAGTGTATGTGAATCTGACTACTCTAGCTATTTACATAAGTGAAACCATACAGTATTTGTCTTTATGTGACTGGCTTACTTCACTTAGTATAAAGTTCTCATGCATCATCTATATTGTAAAGTGTATCATAATTTCCCTTTTCAAGGCTAAATAATATTCCATTGTATGTATATACCACATTTCATTCATCTAGTCATACACCAATGGACACGGGATGCTTCAACCTTTGGTATTGGAAATATGTTGCTGTAAGCATGGATATGTGTGTGTGTGAAAACATAACAGATATAAGTTTATATATAACATAAATTACAAATATAATTAGATATATCATTCATATTTTACATTCTATAACATGCATTATACATATAATATACAAAGTGGAGTTTATAGTGTATATAGTACATGTATACATGTATGCATATATGTAAAATATGTAAATTGGAGACCCTAATTTCAATTATCTTGAGTACATATCCAAAAGTACAATTGCTGAATCATATGGTAATTTAACTTTTGATTTACTGGTAAAACACCATACTATTTTCCACAGTGGCTGCACTATTTTATATTTCTGCAAACAGTGCACAAGTGTTCTAATTTCTCCATTTCCTTGCTTATTTATAACAAAAACATTTTTCCATTTTTATAGTAAGTGCGAGCTTTCTTACTACGATTTTCATTTGCCTTTTTAATTATTGAGTATCTTCTTATGTATCATCATAATATCATTTATAAGTCTCCCTTGGAGTAATGTATATTTAAGTACTTTGATCATTTCTGAATTGGTTTGTTTATTTTTTCATTGTTGAGTTTTAAGCACTCTGTATATATGCTTGATATGTATCTGAAGGTATACTGGTTTTACATATATCAGATATTTATCCTTTATCAGATATATTATTTGCAAATAGTTTCTCCATTCTGTGGGTTGTGTTTGGATTAACAAAAGTTTTTAACTTTCATGACATGTATTTTTTCTTATTTTAATTTTGTTGTAGTGTCTTTTGTATCATATCCAATAAATTTTTCAAACATATTTTAACTTATTTCTGCCTTTAGATCTAAAGTGAGTCTTTTTAGTCAGTTTATAGTTAGATTGTGGATTTTTTTGCATTGCATTAAGTTATATTTTTATCCACAAAATATAAACTTACAAATATTTGTTTTCTCAGTTTTATTGAGGTATAGTTAATAATCACAATTGCATGTAAGATTTAAAATTTGATGATTTGGTGTATGCATACATTGTGACACATTCACCACAATAAAGCTACTTAATGTATTCATGACCCTCACATACTTACCATTTTCTTTTTTTGTGATAAGAACACTGAAGATCTATGCTCTTTACGAATTTCAACATGCAGTACAGTGTTGATAAATACAGTCATTATTCTATAAGGGATCTTGAGAACTTTTGATCTTAGATAACAAACTGTTCCTTGATCAAGGTCTCCCTACTTCCCCTCCCCCAGCTCCCTGGTAGCCACCACCGTACTATCTTTTTCTGAATTGGACTATTTTAGATTCTGTTTATAATCAAGATTATGCAGTATTTTGTCTTTCAGCATGTGGCTTATTTCACTTAGTAAAATATACGCCAGGTTCTATTAGTGGGAATGTAAACTGGTACAGTCTTTACAAAAAACAACATGAAGGATGATTATAAAATTAAAAATAGAGCTACCATATGACATGGCAATTCCCACTTCTGAGTATATAGTCAAAGGAAATGAAATCAGTATTTTGAAGAGATATCTGCACTCCTGTGTTTGTTTCACTACTATTCACAATAGTGTGTGTGTATGTGTATATATATGTATATATAGTATATATATACATATATAATATGATATTATTCATTCTTTTAAAAAAAAGACAGTCTTACCATTGGTGACATTGGCTGAACATGTAGCAGATTATGCTATGTGAAACATCAGTTCTTTATTACTTTACTTAACATTTGCTTTCTACAAATGTAACAATGGTTGGAATTTCAGGTATGTTTTATTTAGGGCTCAGATAGTATTTTCATAAACTACAATTTATTTCTTCAATATCCTGAGCATTCAAGAAAGCCTCTATGTTGAATCAGCATTATGGTTTGACTAGAAATTTTTAGCAATCCCCTTCACTACTGAAATTTTCTAAACTGATAACTCCACTAGGAGAAATGTTTAGAAAAGTTCTTGTTCTAAAAGTGCATATCACTGTTTGATAAATCAGAAAGATACATTCTCAACAAAGATATCCACCTAGCTAAGGCCTCATCATTAGGAGTTATCAGAGTCAATCACTGATTTAGCTAATAAAAAATGCTAATAAACTAGTGAATAAAAGAAAAATGTTATTTTTTCCCAACAATAGATATAACATTTCAAAGACCCTGTGAAGTCTTCTGCCTGAGCAGCCTGCTCTATTCCTGATGATCAGATACACAAAAAGCCAAATCCTCATGACTTAATTTGGTGAGGATAGAATTTGAGAAAAAATATATATCAGTAGTAATGCAATTCAGAGATAAAATGTCAGATTCTGAAAGTCTAAGGTACATGTCTCTGCCATAGAATTATACTTGGCAGGCAAGCCAGATGAAAGCATCAAGCTGGCAAACCATTCTTTCCTCTATACAGGGCTAAGATGTATAAAGCTCTTCTAATTTAACATTTCTGCATAGACTCTGCCCTTGAACATTACATTAACTTCAAATTTTATTTTCACTGTTCTTGATTTAGTTGACAGATTTGTGTTCTTAAAGGACAGTCCTTAATACTACACTTCATACTCAAAGAAAGTGTACTTAAATTCTTCAACCACTTGAGTATTTTTAAATTCTGATGTGATATAATGATTTGTGTCATTTAACCTGTCTGTACTTTTTTATTTCTAAAACAGTCTGCACATTGCGATGCTGTCATAAGTCATACATGCCATTTCCTTCACTCACACAGGGAGACAGTAGCAGCATTGATTGTCACACAGTTTAAATAAGTGTTTGAAATTTAACCCTTTCCTTGTGTGATGATACACATGTGAGTCCTATAAAGGTGGGAGAGGAAATGCAATTGTTCAACTTATGGAAGGATAATTACTGAAGTACAGGGGGAGTCCATTGGAAGATCACAGTGATGCTCACATCTTGACTGCTGAGGGTGCTTAAAGCTTAATATCACTGTTCTGCACAATAGAAAAGAATATAGTATTCAAGTCACTCAGTCTAATATGATAGATCAAATTGAACACTTTCAATTTCAGACTTATTTACACTAGCAAGACATCTTAATGTGGGGGATTACTAGTGTTTGAAGCCATGAAAATTGGTTCCTATTTTAAACCATGTAGCTTATCCCAGCTATTAAAAGCCTCCCTATCAAGTTGGTTTTATTTACGCAGTTTAACATTAATAAACTTATTTAAGCTAAAGGCATATTTGAGGTTGATGTTGGCTCAGAAGAAGTCAGCTCACTATTACATGTTCATATCTACTTTGAGTATTTGCTTTAAATGTATCAGAAAAGAAAAAGCTACAAAATCCATGGCTAATCATATCCTATCGATAAATTATAGATAATGTTCAGTCATTAATATCTAACTCATTAAAAGAGAGAGATGGAAGCAAGGAATCTAGCTAGGTAACTGGAAGACAGAAAAATAGATAGATGATACATGCAGATAGATATATAATATATAGATGATACCTAGATAATAGATAGATAGATAGATAGATAGATAGATGAAAGATAGATGCTACATACAAACATTCATAGCCCCCAAGATTTGTCTCCTATATCTGTCTCCTATATTTGTCTCCTAAAATTATAGAATAATTTTATGGTTCTATTTTAGGTGGTATTTTACACTAATTCTTTATTCTCTAAATAATTTATATGTATAATGTGATATTAAGTTTGAAAATTGGTTGTCAAAATTTTTGATTGACAGTTGTGGCTCTATGAACTAGCTAGCAATTAGGATTCCTAGAAAAGGAGTATAGCTGCTAAAATTGGAAGAAAGAAGAAAGAAAGAAGAAAGAAAGAGAGGAAAGAAAGAAAGAAGGAAAGAAAGAAAGAAAGAAAAAGGAAGAAATAGGAAATTATGAATATACGAGTAGCATGTAATTTTACTGATGTAAATTTTAGAGTTACTCAGGTTTACTATATTAAGAAAATGTTTATTCTCTTATAGCATTTTCTAAGTCATTAATTTATTTCATTATATGATTCTTCATTGTGTTTCACAGTCATTCCTGAGGGTTTGTTTTACAGGTACCTTTGTTCAAAGTTCTGTAATTGTTTTGATGGAGTGTAAAAACATAAGCTAGAAGGTGAAGGAATTAGGCAAAAATATATATGCCTAACCAGTAGACACAGACAACAGGGTGGTGATGGCCAGAGGGAAGATGGGGTGCTGGGTGGAGGTGGGCAAAGGGGCAGAAATGGAGATATCTATAATAGTATCAACAATAAAAAAGTTAAAATTTAAATAAATATATATAACTGGGGAATTAATCATGAGGAATTCTTGCCTAAGCCTTCACATAATTCAATTCATTATGTATACCTTGAACATACAAGAACTTGAAAATTATTCTAGAACTATAAAGAACAGCGGCCAGAATATTATGAGTTGCTTCCTTTGTGCTAAACCTCCAGGAATGTGTTTGATCATCCACAAATCATGAGAACAAACACTATAATTTTTCAAAAATTCATTACTTTCCAGAAAACTTAAATATATTTTGCTTTGTATCTCTCATATCAACCTATGAACAAGATACTATTATGTTCAATTTAAACATGAGGAACTGAAACTAAAATCAACTTTTTTTAAATCACAATTTTCAGTAAATAGTACCAAGAATCAAACAACCCTGACTCTAATTCAAAAGACTATATTCTCAGCCTGCTTTCCGTTTCTTTAGTCTGAAAACAAATTACACAATTTAAAATATTGGAAATGCCAACTACAAAATAAAGTCCATAGAATATTCAACTATGCATATTTGTTCTGCTGCCACATAGTGTATACTTGGTCTATACATGCCAACTCATTGCTCCTTATATATAGTATGTCATGCTGTTTCCGCACATACCCCTGGGACTGGTTGCCTCCAATTGTCAGCAAAGTTTGATTAGGAGGCTATATAATACACTCATTACAAACCTATTTTTTTGGAGTCACATAAGGGTACACAGGTGGTTCTCAAATGGGGCAATTGTATGCCCCAGAGGATTTCAGACAATGTCTTAAGACAGTTTCAGTTGATACAGCTTGGGATTGAGCATGTATGGTTATTACTCGACTCTGCTGAATAGAGGTCAGGGATGCAGCTAAACATCCTAAATTTCTCATGACAGACTACCCACAACAAGAAATTACCGGGTCTCTCAAATGAATAATGCCAAGTTTAACAAACCTTGGTAGATTCCAACACTGGCTCTGCCTTTCCCAAGCTAGGTCATTAGCCTGTTTCAAACCTTCTTTGAGCCTCATTTTTATAATCTCTTTTTTCTTCTTCTTTTTAATTTAATTGTTGTTCAAGTACAGTTTTCTGTGTTTTAGTCCCATCCCAGCCAATAATCTTTTCTAAAAATTAATTTTAAAGAGAGAAAGGAAGGGAGAGAAATAAAGAGAGAGAGAGAGAGAGAAACATCAATCTGTTGTTCCACTTATTTATGCATTTATTAGTTGATTCTTGAATATGCCCCAAACAGAAATAGAATTTGCAAACTTGGCAGGTTGGGATGATGTTCTAACCAACGGACCTACCCCTTCCATGATCATAAGGTAGATGGGAAGAACGATGAGGTAATGAGTTCTACACACTTAATACAATGTCAGTAACAATGTTCTTGGTAACTAAATCATTGCTATTAACATGAGCCACTAATCTCCAACACAGTTGATATATGGCCTTTATTCAAAGTATTTTAATATTTCAATATAATAGGAGGTAAATATAATATTTTTGAAACCAGTTTTCAAATAATTACAGCTATAATTTCCTCATTTGTGTAAATAAAAATTGGTCAAGGAATGCTTTTAATTGTTTTTAAAATATTACTCTTTTAATTTTTAAAAATATTCTGAAAGTAAATTTTAAATATGTAGAAGCTCCAATTGATGATCTGGCCTAGTAATGCATTTATAATGCTTATATTACAATGTTTTATCCATCAATATACACAAGCCACATATTGCATTTTCTATTAATTCAACTTTTCATCTGAATTCTCTATCCTATCAGTTCATATAAAAATAAATTTAATATGATGTCTAAAAATGCATGTGCCTCCTACTTTATTCCTGGAAGATATGGAAGTTTGCTTTTAACAGGCAAGTAAGTTAAAACCTTAAGTTGAAAATACCTGCTGTTTATAGGGGTTTGTATGTTTGTATACAAATGTATGTGTGCAAAACATGTTTATGTTTGCATATTCATATGTATATAGGTATAAAATAATTTAATAATAAAAATAATTTAATAAGGACAAAAACAAAAATAAATCAGCAAAAATACTATTTTTGTTTAAACTTTTTAAATATGTTATGTCTGGTGTTTTAACTCTACATGTACAATAGACTTTGAATTTTTCTTTTTTCCTTTTTTCCTGCTTTTATATCAGTTCCACATATGTGTATTGATTGACTTAAAAATAGGTTAGACCTCTGATGTCACAATGACATAGAATGCAGCAATGTTTAGAGTCCCTGCTCTCAAAGAGGGTACAATCTACTAAGTACTCTGACATAGGCCAATTCAGCATATAAGCTGATAAATAACCATGGTGAAATGTGATAAATGATGTACAAATTCCACCAAAGTTCAAAGAAGTAATTGATTCTACATGTAAGGATAGGGAAATTTTTTTCTAGACAACTCTAAATTTGAGGAGTGAAACCTAGAAGCATTAGTTAGTTCAGTCTTAGTAACTGATTTTCTTTAAAAAAATTCTGATCATATTGTTTTCTAAAATATATCTAACTTCCTCAGAAACATCTTTTGGTTCATTAAAAAATAAGCCTGCATGTTATCAATAAGGTAGACACCATTTAAAAATTAAGTGAATTTGTCAAACATTTAGACTTTCCTAATATTAAAAATCCCACAAAACCCACAAACATCACTAGAACAAGAATTCAGGACTACTGAAAGTAGCCTTGCAAATTACTATTCAATAATTGAAATTGGTGGGGGGCAAAAAAGAATAATGTTGAACCTATGTACTCAGGCAGTTGAGAATGCAGTAAGAGGGAAGTACTATCTGAGAAGACATGTTATAGCAGTGACTAGCTTCAGAAACTTAGTAGAGGTGAGGGCCTTAAGGTCATTGCCAGGTTTCTAAGACAGTCTGAACAGGTTGATTAGACTCTTTTGTTACAGCATTTTTTTTTTCTGTTAGCACATATTTTTCCTAGTTTATAGTAGGTCCTGGATCTTAAAGGTTCTAAACTATGCTTTCTGCCTTGGCCTCACTTTCCCATGAAATCATCTAATTTAAATTCCTCTCAGGGTATTCTGACAAGGCAGGGGTCTATTATGAAAGACATAAAGTAGAAATATTTGTTATGTGACTTGTTCTCTTTTCCTGTTAAACCTGCTCTAATGGGCTAACTGAAAACAGTGCCCACACAAGCATTCCCCTGGGCACCATTGCAGCTTTTCTTTCTTCAAACTGTCTGTTCTCTTGTAAGCGTCATGCATTTCTTTGTGTGGGTTCTTTTATCACTTTCCTGTAATTTCCTTATTTTTATGATATTTATGTTTCCCTCTTCTATTTCCATATTTTTGGCATGTCTACTTTGTTTTGCCTGTCATAGCTATTGTTTCTTCCACTTAAAAAATAACCTATCCTTTATTTCTATTTAACTCAAGCCTTTATTCTTGCTCCTCTTTTCCCCTTCTAGACTACTTTTGTATTTTTCTCCTGTAACTCCCCTTCTCTGCTGCTGCCTCCTTGTCCTCTTTTCTCATTCTGTAATTTACTTTTTTCTCCCCTACTTTCCTTTTTTAAAAATATCTTCTAAAGTCAATCTTTGATACTTTTATTACTTATTTATCTTTGTTCTTATTGTTTTACCCACACTGTACTTAATTCTTCTTATTTAGCCTTATTTATCCACTGCTATCAATGAGAAAACATAAAATGACCTATAAATATTTATTTGCCTTATATTTCTTGACTTACACCATCCTACCACTCTGGCCACTATTTACTGACTGTTTTGAGAAGAATGCTAATGAGCTGGTTAGGTTTTTTTGAACACTGATAAGATACATCAGATTCTCATCCAGAAATCATAAATAATAAATAAAATAGATTGCCTTGAAAACTAAAAAATAAAATTATTCCATAAGTATAGGTAAGTGACAAAATTAATTAGGTTAACACTCACAATTTATAAGGGCATGTTATTTACAGTATAGATATAATATGAAAAATCTGTACTATTTCTTGTTGTACTTGGGACTTTCTATAGAGATCTAGAATTATAGTATTCTTTCTATTTTAAACAGTTGGACATGTTAAACTTTCATTTTGTCTCAGATCATTGTGATTTTAGATTTACAAGTGTGTGTGTGTGTGTGTGTGTGTGTGTGTCGAGAGAGAGAGAGAGAACCAAAAAACTTTAAATATATTTTGATGCAGGACCTTATTCAGTGATAACTAAGTGAGCAATAATGTGTGGGAAATGAAAAATAATGCTTCTGATACACAGAATCAAACCATTAATTACTGGGTTATATTTTGAAAGTCAAAGTTTAGAAAAATAGCTTATTTGAAAAGATTAAATGGAAGCATATGACATAAACCAGTACACCTTGTAAAATGTAACTCATGGATTAAACATTTATTAATACTACTGTGAGAAAAAATAGAAACATTTGAAAAATATTTGCTTAAGATCTATTTAGACTAATTTTGGGGGGACCCCAAAATAACCAGAATTCTAGAGGGCAGGCCCCTTGTAATACAGGCTTCCTCCACTAGGTGAATGTTCTGAGAACCCAACTGTATCAGTGCACCAACTGGTGTTGTTGTGAGAGGCTGCAGTCAGCTTTAATGAATTTGCTTTGAAGACACCTTCAGTGTGTTTGCCCATTTCATGATGGGTGATTTGAGAATGCACCTGCCCACACACTTCCAGCAAAGATGGAGGCATAGGTGGACACACTCTGCCTCCTCTCACAACCAAAATTAAGGACAACAAAAATTTGGAAATGAAAAAACCAACAGAACAGATAGAAAATTGAATTGTATGGAAGTCTGACAACAATTCACCCTGACCTATAAGAGAGGCAGATTCGGCAGCTGGCAGACAGGGATAGCAGTGGCAAAAAGGGGCTAGGGGTTCTGGACGCATAGGCAGTGGCTGGCACGCCCCAGGCGCACAGGAGGAGGTTATGACACCCTGGCCACCGGGTGACAACAAGCAGACCCAGCGAGGTGCACGCAAGGCATCTGACCTCAGTCACACATTTGCCCACAGATAAACCAGGTGAAAACATGCAGTGAGACAGACTGCCCAATCCAGGGCCTCAGCACCAGGAAATAAAGCCGAAAAGCACCGATTGAAAACACTTGTAGGGGTTGAGGTGTTGGGAGAGACTTCCAGCCTCACAGAGGGAACTGAAATGCAAGAGAGAGGAGCAAGCACCATTGTTCCCTCTCTGAACCCACCCCCACATACAGCTTCACAACCCAGCAACTGGGTTGCCCCACCCTGGTGAACCCCTTAATCTCCACACCTCATACATAACAGGTACGACAAGACCAAAAAAAAAAAGGGGGGGGAATGGCCCAAATGAAAGAACAAATCAAATCACCAGAGCCAATACTTTTAAGTGATCAAGATATAGCCAACTTATCAGATGCACAGTTCAAAGCACTGGTGATCAGGATGCTCACAGAATTGGTTGATTTTGGTCGCAAATTAGATGAACAAATGAAGGCTACACTAAGTGAAATGAATACAAATGCACAAGGAACCAATAGTGATGGGAAGGAAATGGATTCAAATCAATGGAATGGACCAGAAGGAAGAACAAAGCAACCAAACAGAAAGAAATGAAGAAACAAGAATTCAAAAAAAAAAAAAAAATGAAGAGAGGCTTAGGAACATCCAGGACATATTTAAACATTCCAACATCTGAATTTTAGGAGTACCAGAAGGGGAAGGGGAAGAGGAAGAGCAACAAGTGGAAAACTTATTTGAACAAATAATAAAAGAGAATTTCCCCAATCTGGCAAATGAAATAAACTTCCAGGAAATCCAGGAAGCTCAGAGTGTCCCAAAGAAGTTGGACCCAAGGAGGAACACACCAACGCACATCATAATTACATTACCCAAGATTAAAATGAAGGGGAGAATTCTAGAAGCAGCTAGAGATAAGGAGACAGTCACTTACAAAGGAGTTCCCATCAGACTGTCAGCTGATTTCTCAAAAGAGACCTTACAGGCAAGAAGGGGCTGGAAAGAAGTATTACAAGTCATGAAAGTCAAGGACCTACATCCAAGATTGCTCTATGCAGCAAAGCTGTCATTTAGAATGGAAGGGCAGATAAAGCACTTCTCAGATAAGGTCAAGTTAAAGGAGTTCATCATCACCAAGCCCTTATTATATGAAATGTTAAAGGGACTTACCTAAGAAAAAGAAGATAAAAAATATGAACAGTTAAAAGACAGCAAACTCACAGGTATTAACAACCAGACCTAAAACAAAAGCCAACTAAGCAAACCACTACAACGGGAGCAGAAACACAGAAATGGAGATCACATGGAGGTTTAGCAACAGGGGAGTGGGAAGAGGAGAGAGGGGGAAAAGATACAGAGAATAAATAGCATAGATGAATAGCATAGGCAAGAATAATGTGGGAAATGTAGACGCTAAAGAACTTATGACACATGGACATAACTAAAGGTGGGGGAATGTGGGTGAGAGGGGGTATATGCATGGTGGAGGGCAATGAAGGGGAGGAATGGGACAACTGTAATACACAATCAATAAAATATATTAAAAAAGAGTACACCTGCCCCAGACAATGCTCAGTTTTCAGCAGTTTTTGACCAAAAATGGCATGAGCCCATGCTCCACCCTCTCTATTCACCTGATCTCACTCTGAGTGACTTTTTTGTTTCCTGGGATGAAAAAATGTCCTCAAAGAGAAATGTTTTACCGATGTGGTAGGGGGAAGCGAAAAACAGCTGAAGCACTAAAAGGAATCCAAATTGATGATTTCAAAAACTGTTTTGAACAGTGGAAAAAAATTTCTCAATAAGTGCATTGCATCAAAGGCAGGATACTTTGAAGGTGATTGAAGTTTAAACATGTGAGAATAAGTGCATAATTTTTTAGAAACAAATTTTGTGTTTTGAGGGTCCTCCCTTGTAACTGCCAATATTAGAGACTTAACATCATTCTTTGTATTTTTACAATGAGATGATAAATGGGGTTATTATAAAGCTATAAATGCTTTGGAAATTTATATATTTACTTTATTTCTGTTATATAATAATATCCATTTGGTAAAGAGGATGTCATAGAAATCAAATAGCATAAAGGACATTTTCCAGATTGATGAAAAATCCACATTATTATTTCTTATAAGTACTAGAAAAATATGCAATATTCTACACATGGTAAAAGTAATTATTTTTCAAAATATCAGAGTTTTTTTTTAGCAGAAGACAAAATGACAAAAAATTTCTGGTAATTCAATTGCTTTGAAACTTGATCTTCAAATTACTGTTGAATTTGGCAGCTTTTAGACAGTCCATGACCTGCTCAAAACAATGCACTTTTTACTTGCTTTTATAGTTTTGTTGGATATAATTTAGATTATTTCCAAGATAATAAAACTCATGATTGTTTATTCATAGGGGAAATATTCATTAAGCTCTGACTGGTACTGTGAGCTACAGAGTAAAAGAACAATTTGACATGTAATAGTCTCATAGTTGCTGAGTCTGGGCCTTTTCCTCAGGTGCACAAGAAATATCAACTGTCCATATTTTTCAAAACTAGGTATATTATGATGGTGAAATTTCATCTAGATGGCTTGGGGAGAAATTCTGAGTCAGTTATTACCAAAGCAGTGTAAAGGCCTAAAATCTACATGTTGCCAAGAAAATAGATAGGGTCTTTTTTTGTTGGCAGGCTGGCATTCAATCCACTGAGCCACACCAGCCAGGACTAGGTAGGGTCTTTAATTGTTTGCATCAACCTATATCGGCTTATTGCCAAAATAACCATTATTCTAATCTATGGAATGACTTGAAGTCTCCAATTCTGTTCCTTCCGTATGATTCCTGATTCTTTAGTGAGGTTTGGAATCCTACTTCATAAGACTGACTTCTTAGTCACACCACACAAAACCCATGGTTACATCTTTTCATTATCA
Organism: Anoura caudifer; assembly: GCA_004027475.1. Lineage (NCBI taxonomy): Eukaryota > Metazoa > Chordata > Mammalia > Chiroptera > Phyllostomidae > Anoura > Anoura caudifer. The sequence continues at coordinate 45,649 of PVKU01004262.1, read as the reverse complement.
TAAGTGCTGACTGGTGTTCACAGTGTGCAGTTTGCAGCTCTCTAGACAGTTGCATTTCTCTAACCTAAGTCCCCATGGTAGTTGTTTCAGTTGTTTGTTTGCTCTGTTTAGCTCCAATTAAGAGATGTTAACTGTCTTATTTTCTATTTTACTCGGAGAAGTTTGCAAGTTAATGTTTTACTCCAGGACATATAGTACAATGTCTAAGATGTTTAGTTTGAATCTTTTGCGTGAACTTCTCCTGAGGGAAGAGATGCTCAGAGGCCCTGGACAAAATCACAAAGTAATCCCAAAACTGATCCCCTCACATATACTTATGGAAAGCTGGACCAATAAAATGGCATTTACTTTTATTTTATATACTTTAAAAGAGCATAAGTATATAAAATAAAAATGGAGTCACTTATGTCAACTAAAATGGCTGTGAGTCCATCATGACACTTTGGTTGAAGAGGAAAATTGCCTAAGTCAGAGTTAACACATCTGGCAAGGAGACATATCTGCCCATGTGGTCAGAGCAGATGCATCTGGAAAGGAGACATACTTAAGACAACTGCACACATGGTCAGAGTAGCCATGTCTGCAGAGCGGGACTATCCATAGACGGGCTCCTGAGGAAATTCTACACTTGCCAGCAGGGGTGTCAAGGTATTTATCAGAAAGACCCAGCAGGGTGAAGTACAGCACTTTCAAAGTATAACTGAGGCAGGTTCCAGGCCACTGTTGACATAGCCGAGCTCCTCACACCAGAGTGCTGCTCCATGACACACTGATCTACCTTGACATTGGCCACCAGAGGCTCTGCCCTGAAGGACTAAGGACTTCACCCACCCTGCTGCCCACCGAGCTCCAAAGAGCCGTTCTTGCAAGATGCTGACAACTCCCTTGCCTATTGTGCTGTCTCCCAGACCTGCAGACTGAGACTCTGGGACTTGGGTTAGGTATCCCCCATTAATTGCTCTGTACGTGTGTGTGTGTGTGTGTGTGTGTGTGTGTGTGTGTGTGTGTGTGTGTGATATTTCTCTCAGATTGTTAGAGAGAGAGTAGTATATTAACGTATGTGGATGTTCTACTTTCAGTCAACCTGCCTTCACTAAAAGCTGAGAGAAGAGCATAGTTACTGTGTGTGACTCTTGTCTGTTGATGCTGGGTTGCTCAGCAGGCAGCTAGCCAAGCAGTTGCCCAGCTGACGTATAGGAAAGACTATATTATGAATATATGCTTGTGACAATGTTTTCATTTTAGAAACAGAGATCATAGTCTGATGAACTGGATATTAACTAAGCATGGCCAAGACACCTGTATCTCTACTATAATCGCTCCTCATATACATCTTCACAAGTTAGAACTTCTAACATAATATATGTGTGAATGTATCTGAGAGGTGGAATAGATTACATGGGGCTTGCTTGATTTATGTTTTCCATACTTTTATGGAAGAAATTATTTTAAAGGTAACATTATGTCTAACTAGAGAAACTTAAATTGGTCTTTTCACCCATTTTTATGATAGCATAATAAATATTATCATGAAAAAAATGATTTAAAAACTTTCACAATGATTGGGTACTAGTTTTCAATACACAGCTCTGATGTGCAGCCTTAGTGCTTGCAAACTAAGGGGCTATATTTAAGGATGACATTATATTAGTATAGCCAGAAAACATCTGTTCTCACATGAGATACTTTTAAACATTAGTCAGTCAGATCAAAAGTCAATAAGCTGGAAAAGCAGCTAATAGTTTATGCTGCTCTCTTTGACAGTTTATTAAAATCCTTTGCTTTTCAGTAATAATATTTCATTCATTAAATCTATCCTTATGGGATATCCCTCTGTATATGGGTTCCTAACAAGATTCTGTGAGGGACATAAAATGGCACAAACTCCTTCCATTCTTAGGCTTGTGCTACAGAAGGGGACATAGGCATACTAAAATAATGATGTTAGAGAATAAACGATTTGCCATAGTGGACAAAGAGAGGACTTGTGTAGCTCAGAGGAGATAATACCTTCTAATTTTTAGCACTCTATGGTTGTTTGTAAAAAATAACTTTCAATTTGTGTTTAAAGTAGGTACATTTTATTTTTTTGAAGATTTTATTTATTTATTTTTAGAGACTGGGGAAAGGAAGGGGAAAAGAGAGGGAGAGAAACATCAATGTATGGTTGCCTCCCATGCACCCCCTCCAAACCTGGCCTGCAACCCAGGCATGTGCCCTGACTGGGAAGTGAACCACGATCCTTTGGTTCACAGGCCTGCACTCAATCCACTGAGCTGCACCAGCCAGGCTAAAGTAGGCAAATTTTAAGACTAATGGAAAGAAGGGAAACTCCAAGTCAAAAAAGGACAACAAAACCAAAAAATACGCTCAAAAAGAAATAAACAATTTTATCTAGGTATTGTATACAGCCTGGAGAATATGAGTGGAAAGGGATCTTGGAATTATGAGAGGGAATTTATTATGATATTGCCTCAAGTAATGCAGAATTGTTTTCCTTTGAAACATTAAATATGTATTTTTATTTTATTTTGTTTTGCTTTGATGACTGTTAAGATGTGTGAGGTCTGTGTTTGGGGGAGAGGGAAAAAGCATGAGAAAAGCAATTAAAGCTGCCACCTCCCCACTCCCCATAGGGCTATATTTTAGGTGGGGGCTCATGGTGCAAAGGCGAAGAGACAATCCTCACCCAGGGAGCTCTCCACCAGTCTATTTTTAAATCTCTGGCAGGTCCAAAACCCCAGAGAAATTAAAAAAGGGGCTAATTTTGGAGAGGGTATTCAATAGATAAAAGAGTTTATATAATATAGGAGATAAATCAGGAGGTATCTAGTATTATAAACTAGAGTGTCAAGAAAAAAAGTGGTGTTAGACTTGGCAGTGGACAAATAAAAGAACAAGTAGACCAAATTGTAAGCAGCAGGCTTTGGTAGCTAATATAATATAGAAATAAGAGGGAAGGGGGTATTAATTCACTCACAGGTTGTGAACTAATAGTATAATAATGGTGCTATAATTAATGACTAATAATCGCAAATGTTACTACATGTGAAATATTCATAGTATTTTTGTTTATATATAAATATGAGCTAACTGTGATTTGAAGCAAAGATAATAAATATCATAAAACATCCCCAGTTTCTGTCATAAAACAAAACTTTAGCTGCTGAGTCCATGAAATACTTGAACCATCTTTTCTGTGTTTCTTTTTCAATCCTTGTGCTGAGTTCTTCTTTGGTCATTCTGACCTTATTTACTGTACTGTGAAGGCAGCCATTCTGAAGGGTGCCAGGGAAAAGCTGTGAACTCTCTCTGCCCCTTGGAGATCCTCGCAGTTGAACAGTAGCACTCATTGGGATAGGTACATGATGACACACCCTGAAACCTGCCCTCTTCCAATTCCCTAATGAAAGTCTTTCCCTTCATGTTCCCAGAAACCTTTAAATTGGCTGGCATGAAAGGCATATAGGAATAAAAAATTACTAAAATATGTAAAGGGACATTTCTGGCAAAAAAATAAACCCTCAGCACTTTTTTCAACAGGTTCTGAAAGTAATTTTATTTTGTTGTACAAATGTATTTTGTTGACATAAATATAGTATGATAACAACAAAATCCTATGCTAAAGCATATGTTTTGCACAACATAAATATTACACTGCCACTGAAAAATAATTTAAGGTTATAAAGTCAGAAATAATACACATATCGGCATACTGGTAAATACTAGGCTACAAAAACTCTGCATAAGCTAAGACTCTAACATATTTGAGTAATGATGGTGACTAGAAAGCAAAACATAATGTACAATAAATTTGAATGAATTTTTACACTGTACATGCAGACAAGGTAAATATGAGTAAACATTTATACAAAGCAAGCAGCAAAATATAATAAATTTTAATGAATTCCTACATAGTTAGCCTTGGTATATGTAGACAAGCAAATATTTCAATAAAAAGTATTTCCAGTGCATGAAAAGAATGCATTTGAAGAAATTATAATAGCATGCCCACGCATTCAGTAAAAGTAAATGTTACTGTATATTAGTTTACTACAAGCAGAAGAAAGTATTTAAATTAATATTTATTAGTAATAAGAGTTAAGGAATGACATAGCTATACAATAATCAGCAATAAGCTACTTTAAAAACTAACTCCAAGATCTCAATCATTATTTTTAAAATTTGAGAAACCATGCCAGCAAAGCCAAGTCCACATATCATTAAGGCCTAAAACCAAGCTGAACACCAGCCACTCTACTGACAAAAATTTTTAATAGGAGGGAATTCTGGCCCACACTTAACGGTCTTACAGATGATTGCCAGACCTTTTTTCAGATCAACTCTCTCCCTCAAACTCTTTCATTCAGTGTCCACAACTGAGGCCCTGGGACATGGGGAGTATGCATGATTAACCCAACTCATCAAAACAATTTATATATGTAATCAATACTCATTCGATGTAACATACTTTTAGTCTTTTTTCTCATGGGTAGAAAGAGGTCCCATTTTCTGTAATTGAAAATCATATGCTTACAATGATATTTATGATTTCATTTCTGATACTTAGATTTGCAATGGTCTCAGAGAACTTAGGAGGAATTATACCTTCCTTTTCTTCCTCTATAGTGGTAAACTCAGTATATCTTCAAGGTTGTACCTGGGTATTATTTATATTCTAATGGACTAAAACACTGAGAACTGCACATAGGACTATAGCCGCTTTCTATTCCCATTGTTAGAGACAGAGATAGGTGACAAGGAGCCCCTAGCATAGGGAATCTACAACCTATCGGAGGGATATTCATTCCATCAGTTTGGGTGAATTTATTGCATTAATATAGGTGCATTCTTTGTTCCACCCTCCTTATTTTTGTGTAGTACTTGCCTAAGAAGAAAATCCTTCAGGTCCGCTCACTTCATCACTAACATTATCTTTCAATTTGCAGAAGCATGTTTCCATTTCTTTTTTTTTTTTCATACTTCTCTGCTGTACAGTTAACATCTCTTACTGGTTTCTGCAGCTTTGTCACTCATATTGTCACTGTTAGAAGAGATCCTAAAACTCCTTTATATCTGCACCTTCCACCAAATAAACTGAATGCTCTCTTCATTCACTGTGATTGTTAGGAGTGACACTGAGTAAATACTTTATAGGCATATATATGATAAGCTCTTCCATTTTAAAATTGCTCCCAAGCCGAGCATTCTATCTGACAGTCCTGCTTTTGGGCAGTGTGCCTGTCACAAGTAGTAGCCTGTCACCTAAAAGCATGGAGACTTAGCTCTGCCAAGTACTTAGGTCTGGCAGAGCCTTAAAACATCGGTATACTCATAAAATATATTTAATATAAATATTAAATATTTATCCTGAAAAAGTTTAACTCTCTTGATCTCCAATATTAATCACAGAAAACAGAGTCATGTTTAGTTATTCTTTCCATGATATGTCTTGATCTTTCACTAAGAATGTCCCAATAGAGTGAAAAGTTTTTATAATATATTATTAATTTCAAAATATTTTAAGTCAATAGTATGAGGGAGGGCATTCTAGGACATGCTAAGTTGTGGATGACAGATTTCTATAAAAGCATATATTCAAAAGCATATATATACTTTGATATAATATTCACTAAAGATGATTATTTTTTGTAAATTTATCTCTGTATTATTGTGTAGCTAATATATTTTTGTTCTATTCTTGCCAACTGCACTGCTGTTTTATTGACTATCTCAAAAGAAATAAAAGTAGCATCATCTTTATGAGGAATAAGACTAAAGTTTACTCATCAAATAACATAATGCTAGCTAAAAAATGAATTATGCAAGGACATTACGAGTGTTGGAAGGGAAATTTATATCCTATATTTGGGTGGAAAGAAATTTACATAAACAAAGGAGATATCAAAATTGTTAAAAGAGTTTGCTTACCTTGATTCAGCCATTAATTCAAATGGGTACTCACTCCAAGAATTCAAAGAAATGCTGAGACTCAAAATGACCAGCAATAAAAGAATTTTAAAAGGATAACAAGAGCAAAGTTGTGTTGTTAGAGACCAAGGCTAAGATCATCCACACCTTCAGATTCCCAATGACTGAATATGTATGGATGTGATAGTTGGAGAGTAATGAAAGCTGATAGAAAAAAACTTGATTCATTTGAAATATAGTGTTGGAGAACTGTACCAATTCTCTTGACATTCAGAAAGATGAACAATCAAGCCTGAAACATCGCTTGAAGCAAAAATGACAAAAACTGAAACTGTCTTACTTTAGGCACATCATGAAAAGGCAGAGTTCTTTAGAAATGACAATGATGATGGAAAAATAGAAGGCACCAGAAAAGAGGACAACCAAATATGAGATGAATCCACTCTATAAAAGAAGCTATAGGTCAGGACACTGAGAATATCACTCTTTCATAGAGTTACCAGGAGTTTGAGCTTGTACCACATGAAAGATAATCATGAATCTAGCTTTCAAGCAGCTTAGATCTGTTACTTGTGGTGTCTAGTGAAATAAATTTAATCAATAGATAATATCTGAAATAAACATAAAATAGTTAAATATTTTATCATGTAAAATACCTTTCACAATTATAATAATATCAACATTCTAAGATGTAAGAAAATAAATACTGTACTCCAAAATGTCAAAAAGAAAAAATATCAAATAAGTATATAAGACATTTTTAATTTCAATAGTCATCAAATAAGTTTAAGTGAGACTTTTCAGTTATTGAGAAGTTGAATAGTTTTAAATGATAATTTTCAGTAGTGAAGGAACAGTAACTGCTGTCCTTTTAAGAAGCTTGTGGGAAGATTTACCAGCAGATTTTTTTTAGCAGACACTGATAGAAAATTCAGCTACCAGAGGCTAACTACCAAGTAGGGATTTATGTCTCACGAAACAGAAAGACTGAGGTAAAAATGTTCAGAAGTAGTATGACGGCTCAAAGATTCCACCCACTAGGAACCTCAGCTTCTCATCTGTTTTCTCCACTACATACATCTTTCGTCTTCATGTTTATGGCTTTAGATCACAAGATGGATGCCATAGGATTTCACTGATGCATAACTTTTTATCCATAAAAACTATCATTGGGTTTTATGGTACTTGATTTAAAAGAATAAAATTCCATTTTCTCTTCAAAAGTTTGCTATTTTAACTGAATAGCATGTTAAATTTATTTTTTACTTTAGATGTTCTAGTTGTTGAGCATAGCCATAATTCATCCACTTTAATGCATGTTTCACCATAGACTTCATGATAATGTTCATGTCTCATCTCTCTTAGCTATATTTTTATCCTTTTCTATATGTGTATTTTCTGCTCAATATTGCAAGATCTTTTTTTCAGACTAGTAATTTTATTGTTTTAAAATAATTTTTTATTATTCTATTACAGTTGTCTCAATTTTCCCTCCTTTGCTCTACACCTCCCATCCCATCCCCTGCTGCTACAGTCAATCCCCATCCCGTTGTGTGGCAGACCCTCTGCATGGTGTGGGCCCAGCTCCCACTCGGAGATGCACAGGACCCACACCCACAGACAGGTTCTCTCATGGGTAATCAGATTTGCAATATGCATAAGCTGCTTTGAGTCTTGCTGTTTGTTGAAAACTCCCTCACCCTGCAAATGCTTACTGCAACTTCCTAAAATCCATGCTAAACCTTGCAAGGACCAGTGTAACTGGCTCAACCACTTTTGCCCTTTTTGTTTGCTGATACCCTTCTTCTGTGATGTGATTAGCAGCATTCGCTCCTTTGTTGTAACTTGGGCGTAGTGAGTGAGGACCATCTTGTAATGTGAGCAGAAATAAAATAAAGCCCTGTCATGGTGGAGGCCATGGGCTTTTGGTCCCCTTGAGAGAAAAGCCATGATGTCCTTTTCCTCCACCAGACTTGGTAGTCTGCGTGAATGTTTTATTTCATCCATAATGATGAAAACACTGCTAGCCAGTGTCCGCATCAGCCTGATCTCCCCACTTTTAATAGAACCGCTACGATCCACAAAGCTTGCTGCTTGCTGGTCTCCCACATGACCCTGGGAAAAAAATTTGCAAATACCTCAAAGTACATAGAGCATTATTATAATCAGTAAGCAACCAGTGTTTCCAAAGACCCACATTCTCAGATTAAGCCCAATCAATCATTGTTAGGCAGTCATGGTCAAATAACATTCAAAGAACTCTATTTTGAGTCAGGGTCAGATAGCTAAAGGGCCATAAAATTTTCAGGAAACACTTATTTCAGGCTTGGACCCTTATCATTTAAATTGAGGGTACCAGCAAAGTAGATTTCATAGGATTTTATGCTTTCTTTGTGAGGCCTGATTTCCCAGGGGAATCTGCCCTTTCCAGCACAGGGCCACACCCACTTCTGGCATTGTTTCAGGCTTAGGTGGAGACTTCTTGCAGACAGAAGACTCAGGCTTTGTCCGGACAGCTGAGGGATGAGGTTCCATCACCCTCTTTTTGCTGTGGCCTGCTTAGTCCTTCCTTGAGGGCTTTCCATGTGGTCATGCCTGACTTAGGCTACCCCTCCCTTGAGGAGATCTTACCTGTCATTGGCTAACTGACCATGCATTGGAGGCCAAATATTGATGAAGCAGAAGCTGCACTCCAGCCAGGAAGATAAGTTTTGTCTCCTTAGTGGCTCAGGTCCTCATGGCAGAACAGACCCAGAAGAAGCTGGTCCCTTGGGCTCTTACTCAGCCTAACCATGGGGGGGTTACAGCCTCTGAGCCCAGGCAAGGCAGTTCCCAACATTTAATCTCCCCACTTTTTCATTTGTAAATGGTATTCTAGCTGTTAAGCCTGTGAAACTTACTATTTGCTGTTCCCAAATGCAATCTTAAGAAAGCAACCTTTATATATATGTATATCATAAAGCACAAATAAGGATTAAGACAAAGGGGAATCCAAGGGCTGCTAGGACTCAAACTTGTAAATTCAGTCCATAGAAAGTTTTTAGGGTTCAACCATTGAACATTATGGGGCATCGAGGGGTTGCTGCTCTCTGCAGGAGGCACCTAAGCCTCGGTCCCTGTCACTGGGGCAGGCCCCATCCTCCTCGGTTGGCAGACCCAGGCCCGTGAGTGACGGTGTAAGTGTTTGTTTTCCCTCTGGCTGTTCAGGGTCAGCTGGGCCAACTGGTCTGTCAGTCGATTGGTTCTCAGCTCCAGGTAGCAGAGCTTGGTTTCTGTCCCTCTCATGATAAGGCTTTACTCTTTTGGCTGGTAGCCAGGCAGGACCTGTAGGAATGGAAATACACACACACTCTCTTCCCCAAGTTAAGAGATCTACAGAGCTCTGCCAAGAGCCATTTCCCAGGGGATCTCTATATAAAACCTGAAGATGATGGCTTTGACTCCTTCTTCTGAAAATGTTTCTGGATTGGAGTACAAAGCAATTCATCACAGTTTAGAAAATTACAGGTAAACAGGGCTAACAATCAAATTTTGGGGGAAGGACTCATGATTCCCCCTTTTTGTTTTTTAAGAAGGTTTTTAAAAAAAAAAAAAAATGACAAGCCTGTTCTACAAATTGTCTGACCACTTGGATTGTAAGATATTCCTGCTCTATGTTGGATATTCTGATGCTGAAGAAAAACCTGAGTAAAATGGACAAGGTATCCAGGGCCATTATCAGTTTTAATTTGCTGAGGCCCTCCTAAATGACTAAAAGCCTCAAGCCAAGGGGCTTGTATATTTTTAGCAGATTCTCCTGTAGATGGAGCTGCCTTGCTAAGGGCTTGGAAATCAGGACATTCTTTAATAATTTGCTTAGCTTGGAAAGACAGGCACCTTGCTGTTTCTGCAAGCTATAATGCATTCACAGTTTTCAAAGAAAGTGGGAAAGATGGGAGGGGGGAGGCGCTCTGAAAAAATATGTTTTAGACAAAAAATGGTTGTGCCCCAAGGGCCTTTTGTGACTCGATTAACCATTCCCTTTGGGAGAATAGCCAGTTCTTCCCCAAGGAAAAGATTAGTGTTTACAGGTACTGAGTTAAAAAATGGTACTTTGTCTTCCATGGAAAAGGGCTAGTTTTACACAGAAGACAATAAACCTATATTTCATTTTTACAATAAAGGTCACAGCTCTGGCATAAACAAGGAGGATTTTTAATATTTTTAACATATCATACCCCCTATGCCACTTATAGTATGCTTTAGATTGACAAACTTACGAACACATTCATAACTCTCAGAAAGTTTTTTCTCTACTGGCAAATATATTTATTTATTTATTTATTTTTTTATGATTACAAGTGTGCCCGTGTGTCCAGGAGCAGTGAAGGTCTCCTCCAGTGTGCACCAGACCAGGAAGAAAAAGAGGCTAGGGAAACCAATCTCTCCTCTGTGCCACTGCTAAGCCCACAAAAGAGCCACATGGCAGCAGGTAATTCCCCCCCCACTGGCATCCCAAGGGTCACTGCTGGGGGCACACATCCCCAGAGCCTGGCACAGCGCAAGCAACTCGGCCTCAGTGCAAGCTGGCCCCAACAGGGGGTGAGCAGAGGACGCAGAACCCCACACTGCCCCAGGCCACATGCGGTGTGACGTTAACTGCGGCTGGCACGAACCACGAGAAGGGCCTAGCTAGTGCACATTGGTCCCTTCCCTTCCATACTTCCAAAATGTAAAGATCCCTTATCTGGGAGGCAATTAGCAGTCCCAAGATGCTGCTGAACCTAAAACATTGCTCTAGTCTTAGAGAGCCTGCTCCCCATGGTTGAGGAAGTGCAAAAACCTTCAAAGAATTTTTTTAAACAAATGATAGAACCTTTTTCTGAAATTCCTCCTACCCCAAGCACAGTGATTACAAAACCAGTCTCAATTTTGCTTTCTTTCCACATGTACCTTTAAGTCCTTATGCAGGCGGACAGGGGGAAAGGTAAAACTAAATGGGCCACAAGAGGCAGCTTAAAAGAAAGAATTTGCTGAGATGCCTGTAAACTGTCCTGTAACTAGTTGATGTATTTAAAGCTGATTAAAGGGAAAATCTTTGCTCTTTCTCCCAAGCCCAGACCTTGGTTGAGGTCGCCTCCTGGCAAAAGCTTGGGAGAGGGAGCAAAGCTTCTGCTTACTAAAGAAGGTAGAGTTGCAAAGCAGTTGCAAGAGAGAGCGACCTAGGAAGAAAATCCTATCCCTCTGAATCCAACACACCCTACGACATTCCTGAAAAGCACTCGGGGTTGTCAGCCCTTACCTGGGCTGATGGGCATGTACTCCCACCAAGTTGGTGTGTTGTCCATAATGACGATGGTTAGTGGCCTCTGAGTCCCTGTTCGTGGGCGCCGGCTGATGTGGACACCGGCTAGCAGTGTCTACATCGTTATGGATGAAATAAAACATTCACACAGACTACTGAGTCCGGTGGGGGAAAAAGGACATCATGGCTTTTCTCTCAAGGGGACCAAAAGCCCATGGCCTCCAGCATGGCAGGGCTTTATTTTATTTCTGCTCACATTACAAGATGGTCCTCACTCACTACGCCCAAGTTACAACAAAGGAGCCAATGCTGCTAATCACATCACAGAAGAAGGGTATCAGCAAACAAAAGGGCAAAAGTGGTTGAGCTGGTTACACTGGTCCTTGCAAGGTTTAGCATGGATTTTAGGAAGTTGCAGTAAGCATTTGCAGGGCGAGGGAGTTTCCAGCAAAAAGCAAGACTCAAAGCAGCTTATATATATTGCAAATCTGATTACCCATGAGAAAACCTGTCTGTGGGTGTGAGTCCTGTGCATCTCCGAGTGGCAGCTGGGCCCACGCCGCACAGAAGGGTCTGCCACACTGTTGTCCATGCCTATGGGTCATTAAACATGTTCTTTGTTGTGTTCCTTCCCTTTCTTTCCATGGTTTCCAATTGATCTTTTGGTCACTTTCAGTCTGCTCCATATTTCCATGCCTGTGGTCCTATTTTGCTCATTAGATTCCACTTATAGGTGAGATCATATAGTATTTGTCTTTCACTGACTGGCTTATTTTCCTTAGCCTAACTTTCTCCAGTACCATCCATGCAGTCGCAAAATGTAGGAGTTCCTTCTTTCTTTCCACTGTGCCGTATTCCACTATGTAGATGAATCACAGTTTTTTGATCTACTCATTTACTGATGGGCACTTGCACTATTTCCAGCACTTGGCTATTGTAAATAGCACAGTTATGAACATAGGGGTACATAAATTCTTTTGAATTGATGACTCTGGATTCTTAGGAGAAATTCCCAGCAGCAGAATCACTGGGTCTAAAGACAGGTCCATTTTTAGCTTTTTAAAGGAAAGTCCATGCTGTTTTGCACAGTGGCTGCACCAGTCTGTATTCCTAACAGTGCACCAGGGTTTCCTTTTCCCTGCATCCTCACCAGCACTTGTTTTTTGTTGATTTATTAATGATGATCATTCTGAAAAGCATTCAAATATGCTACTTAATATATCACATGAAACTTTAATTTGAATTATTTTATTTTTATTCTTAGGTATTTTGTTTTTCAATATTGCTAATTGTTTACTGACATTTTCAAGTGTTCTTCATAATCTTCAACATATTAAACATATTTAATTTATATTTTGGGATTGATAATTACACTCCTAAATCTATTCTTTGTTATTTTGTTTTTCCCTACAAGTTTTGTAATTTTTGATCATGAAGTCCTTATTTTTCTTGTTAGATTTCTTTGAGTCTTAGAATGGAGGCAGTGTCCTCATACAAGGTTCGCATGTGTTTTTATCAGTGGTACTAGTTGACCACTCCTGTATCCCCAGTATAGCAAACTATAATCTTGAGAATTTAGGAGCACAATATCAATGATCATTTAAGATACAAACTGACACCGGAACTAGATTGTGGATATAGACTATCAGGGAAGATGATTTGATTTAACTTGACAGAATTTCACTTTTTGAGAATAATAATTTTTATTCCAGTACTCTGGGAGGAGTTATTTAGTAAGACATTTTATTCCAATTCATTCTTGTAGGACAGTCAATTTTGAGGAATAGATTAAGGAGGACTTTTAGCAGCCTATCTACCTTAATTGGCCTTTCTTGGGTTTCATTACTAGCCCCTGAGTCTTAAAAAAGAGACTCTGGACTAACTTGGTGTGTGGCTGAGCATTCTTTATCTTGTTGTCAGTTCAACAATTTATTGAATGCCTTCTTTGTTATTGTTGTTTACCCAAGAATTTTCAATCAATTCCTGCAGGTGGGTCTGAGGCACATTGTAAGAAACTAGGAAAATTTCCTGGCAACTAAAATGAGGAAACTGAGACAAATGACTGAACAGAAGGTGGAGCAATTAACAGCCAGCTGATAAATCACCAGACTCCATCCTCCCCAACCAAAGATATCTAAAAACAGATGGTTTAAATCAACTTAGGGAGATAGATAACAAAACAAACAAACAAACAAACACAAAACAATTAGAGCCAGACTAATCCAAGGTAAAAGTAAAACTAACCAGACCCCATTATAGACTCATTTTAATACATCAGCATACTAAACAACGCATCCAAAAATCAAATGAACATTCTGTTGAGATACTCCCTTGGGACCTCCCCTAAAATCCCTGCCTATAAAACAGTCAATAAAACCCTTAAAAAAAAGAACACCAATGTGGGCTCTTCTTTGCACATGCCCATTCTCCCTTTTCCTCAGGCATACATTAGGCTTGTTCTATCTTAAACTCTTAGGGTCCCAACAAAACTTTCTGCCAGTGGAGCAGTGGGCAGCAGCAGCTGAATCTGGGCTTACTCTTTGGACCCTGCTTCCAGGGGCACTTCCTTGCCAAACTTAATAAACTTACTCCAGAGCCTAAAAAAACTTACTCTCACTTTCTGCACTCTTGTGTCCTGAAATGTTTCCTTCATGGGTTGGGAACCTGGAGATCACCTGACACTCAAAAAGTCATGTATGGTGCTAGGGCAGGGCCAGCCCTGGGAACAGAAGTAGACTGTTAACAGATCACTCCAGGTATTATATCTGGAAAAGAAAACAGAAAACGGAAGTGCATGCAGTGCCTTAATAGAATGTAAAAATAATTAGTATTGCCTTAAAACTTAACAAAATAATAGTAACTTTAGTTTATCAATTAAAGCTTTAAATTTAGGTAATATTTTAATAATATTTTCTAACCATATTTCATTGTATAAATCTATTTATAATTCTTTTTATTTTTATATATTTTAAAACTAAAATTCTTCTTAAGAAATTATTAACAACCAGCTTTAGTTTTCAAATGGATAAATACTGTGTGTGTGTATGTGTATAATGTTGTTGGCCCTGAATTATTATAATCAATATCAATCATAATCACTTTATTATGAATATTTACATTGAAATTATTGGGATATAAGGTTAAAAAATGTTTGTCAAGCCCAAACTGAAATTTATAGATTTGTTTTAAATTGCTTGGCCAAGTTTCTACTAGTTTCTATCCAATTAAAGTTAATTAAAATTTTGGGAATTAATTGATGCAATTAAGTTAATCAAAGCATATTTTAAAATAAAATAATTCAAAATGAAAGTAAAATGTTGTATATGTAAAAGACCTATGTCATCTTAAACAGCTTTGTAATGCAAACAAGCATATTTCATAAAGAAATACAAATATCAATACATTTTTAATATTAAGTTCAGATGTATATAGTTAACTTGTAATTTGCTGTACTGCATGTATATAAATACAACAGATAATCAAAAAAGGTCCCTTTTGTAATTGTAATATGTCAGTATAACTTGCAGTACATTTCATTTTTCTTTTTAATCTATTGAGAATATATTTAGGGAGCATGAGATGAAAGGAGAATATGTAAAAGAATTATTCACCTTTATATTGTATCTAAATTTTGTTCAGATAGAGACAGTGTATCACTTAGTGCTCAGTCAACACTCTTCGTGCTGCGTCTTGTTTGGAGCTGTGCTCGGGAACTCTGGAATGACTCCATACGCCAGATGCAGGAAACCAGCATCACTAGAGTGTTGAGAAGACTGCTTCCTACTTCTCTCTGTTTTCAGAAGGAGAAAATTATTTCACCTGGTTCCTCCATATCCACCTCACCCACACTTTCTCCCTTCTACTGCAATTCTGCAGAAATCTGTTATTATGTTTCTTAAGAGCAGACTCTTCCCTTGTGGAGTCAAGCTTGTAGTTGTCTTTCAATGTCTCTGACTGTTCACAGACTAATCCTGGAGTTCAGTACCCAGGAAGCCGTGTCCTCCAGCCTCTATTTCAACAGTAATATTCATATTTTATATCCGCTTCCCTTATCTTCTGTTTGTCTCATGATTGGTCCGGATTTTGGGCAGAAAATATGATTGATATTTATTTGTTTCCCCTCAGCTTCAATATGATATTAACATATAGAACTTTAAGACTAAGTAAAACATCAGAGATATACTGAACCTTTTTAAGAACCAACATCAATTTAATTAGAAGAGAACAGATAAAGTAGAGAATAATTCTCTAACATCTAATTTATATATTATAGTTACCTAAAAATAGAGTACTATAAAAATAACTTCCCCATTTTATTTCCAGCTTATGTTTATATTTGTCACATTCTATTTTTACATAAATTATAGGAGATAAGTTCTGCTATAGGAAAATATCTTATTTCATGGAAAATGAAAATAAGCTTAAAAGTTATTTATAAAATTTACCCATTATTTATAAAAAGAAAGTAGCCTGTTAGAAAATAAGAATTGTAAGTGAAGGATATAATAGCTGACCAGTGATTAAAACATCTAACACTAATTTGATTTTACTTTATATAAGTATCTGATATTGTTGAATGATTATTTTTCTAGTAATGCAACCTTTGCACATCTCTAAATAATTTTAACATATATACTTTGTTACAAAGCCCCTATATGCCTGGATATTTTACTATTAAAAAAATCTCCATTGAGAAAGAGTCTACCAACAGAAAAACCTAGAATGAAATTTCTGCCATAGCCGGGATTCATGAGTCTGAAATCAAGAGTTATAAATAAAAGTGTCCCCACTCAGTATTAGTCCAAGTAATTCTCTGGCAACATTTTTGCTTCTTGTTCTCATGACTTAATGCTCTGCTGGTATTGATATCTTAGTTCCAAAAGAAAGTATGCTTCCCCTGGAGACTCACCAGGGATCCCATTTAATTAGAAGTTAAAACTGCTGCCTGGCCTCTTTGGGCTCCTCAAACCTCTGAAACAACAGGCAAAGAAGAGAGTTGCTTTACCAGCTGTAATGATTAAACCTGACTGCCATGGGGAAATAGAACTACTACTGAACCAAGGAGGTAAGGAAGAGTATGTCCGGAATATTACAGATCCATTAGGGTGTCTATCTTAGCTCAGGCAGCTATAAGAAATTACCATAGACTGAGTGGCTTAAAAAGAGAGTGTTTGTATCTCTCAGCCGTGACTTCCACAAAATTAAGCAACAGACATTCATTTCTCATAGTTCTGGATTCTAGGAAGTCCAAGATCAAGGTGCTAGCAGATTTGGTTCCTGGTGAGAACCCCCTTCCTTCCTGGTTTTCATATGTAACCCCCTTCTTGCTATGTCTTTACGTAGGAAAGAGAGAGAGAGCTCTGGTCTTTTCTTCTTACAGGGATATTAATTCCAGCGTGGGTACTTCTACCTTCATGACCTCAATAGAATTTAATTATCTCTCAAAGACCCACCTCCAAATATCATTACACTGAGATTCAGGGCTTTTTATGAATTTGGGGGAGGGGGAAGGACATAATCATTCAGTCATCTCGTAATACGCCCATTGCAGTGAATGTCAATGGAAAACTACAGTAAACTAATTTAGGCAAATCTCTTAGTGTCCCATACTACTCAGGAGTGAAGGTTTGTCAGCCTAGCAGACAAAGAATGATGACCAGCTAAAGTGCTTACTGAAGACAAAGGTAATACAATATGGGAAACAGAAGAAGAAAGTTATAAATAACAGCTACAATCATATGATCAAATCATACAGCAAAAGGAGGGTTGTAATTATTGTGAGTATTTCATCCTCATTTGTTACGAGTATGCCTTTGTGTGTATATGTGCATGTGAGTATGTGTTCCTTATTTGTTATGAATATCTTGTGTGTGTATGTGGATGTGTGTGTACATGTTTATATAGCAAATATGTTTTCTTCTCTCTCTTATTACTTTAGCATATACAATCTGTTAACTTTAAATCATACAGTTTAAGTTACAGGACATCAAAGAGAAGAGAACAAACATCACCCAAGGGCTTTGTACCTTCTTATTGGGAAAGGAATAGTGCATTTTCAGTGTAAGCAGGGCAGTTGCATCATTTTAGGCAGAAACATAACCATGTTATCATCTATGTGGATATTAAGTATAGTGTAAGGAGGTATATATTTGTGGCACATTAACAAAGGGTGGACTGTGATGATTAAGTTTGTGTTTCAACTTGGTTTGATGTAGTACCCAGTTTAGTCAAACACCAGTCTAGATGTTGCTGTGAGGTATTTTTTAGATGTGATTAACATTTAAATCAGTAGGGTTTGAATAAAGTTGATTGCCTTTCATAAGGTGTGTGGCTTCATCCAATCAGTTGAAGACCTTAAAAGAAAACTATGAGGTTTCTGAGCAAAAGATTCTGTGTATAGACTTTTAAGACTTGAGATTTCAGTATCAATTCTACTGAAATTTCCAGACAGCTGTCCTGCCCTGAAAATTTCAGACTTCCCAGCCTCTGCAATCACTTTTGACAATTCCTGAAAGTGAATCTCTAGATAGATAGATAGATAGATAGATAGATAGATAATTAGATAGTCTATTGGTTCTATTCCTCTGGAGAGCTCTAATGCATAAGCTAATATTTAAATATCATATTTTTGATTGTGCTTTATTTGAAGACTAAATTTAACTGCTTAAAATCATATAGAATTGGTCATATAGTTTAAAGTTTGCCTAGAGAAGAAAAACAGGAACACAGATTAATATATGATGTTTTCCAGGATCACCTAAGTTGAACAGAGATTTGAAATAAAAGATAATTTTTTTTAGCTTTTAGCCCTAGGATAACTATCACCTTCTCAAAAGCATTAAGCTGCCTTTGGTCAGGTTTGGCACTCTGTACAATAGCCCTCTTAAAGCACTTTGAGCTTTATAGTTGTAACAAAAGCCTTAAAGCATTTCACAAAGTACACATAATTTTTTAAAGCAAGAAAAAAACACTCTGTACATATTTGGAATTGAAAGCATAAATGACAAAGATGTGGTATTTTTAATTTTTCATGAAAGTCAAAAATTAAAACCAGGGTTACCTGACTGAGAGACAAATAGATTAATATGTTGCTTTATTTAAACTTGTTGGGTAGGTATAAATTGAGAGGGAAAAGCATCTTAAGTAATTTTGTATTAGGCACCATCTACCTATACAGCATGATGGGATATATGAGTTAACATATATGATATATGGCCTAAAAATAAAAGGCCAAAGTGAGAGGCAACAAGGGCTTAGTTACCCTCCAAAAGAACAGTTGCTGGGGAAGCCAACAATCCAGGTAGAGAGCCAGACAGTGTTCCTCTTGGGAGATGGAGCCACTGAGACATTCATGAGAAAGGAAAGGGGAATAACTACCTGAATGGAAGAAAGAAATTTCTACGGATATAAATAAGCTAAGTAAGAAAATTCTATGGGTACAGGTAAGCTAACATAGTAACCTTAATTCTAAAGTGCATCATTAATTTTGAGTCCAATAGTCATAACAAATAGTTATCTGAGAAACAATGCAGCTTTGAGCCCGGTTCAAAGGTTGTTTTGCCCAGTTTTAACATTCCAAAAATTTGAGGAGTAAGACCAGCAAGTCACTTCCTCTGTGACTGCAGCTCTAACTCCATTTTAAAGTGGCTCCATTTGTATTACTCTTTTACATATGTAAGGGTGTGTTCTTGTAAACTTTGGTCTTTAAGTTAGTCTTTCAGTTAGTTCAGGCTTTCTACAAGAATCTAGCCATTATCTCTTCTTACCTTTACATTTGAGAGTCTTCCTTACATACCATGTTATCATGTCCAAGGTTCTCAATTGTATTTGGTGGGAAGATGAGGGAAAAGTATATCTACTCCATCTTGTACCTGTTATTTTTTCCAGAGCTTGTGATGGGTGCTGAAACCAATGAGTACCAAACAAATTTTTACCATGAGAAATAATGTAATTAGAAATAATTCATAAAAGTTTTCCAGAACTTTCACATTTTACTAGGCTAATGTTAAGTAAATGACTTTATTTTATAATACAGAACATTAAAACTAACCAGACATAGATAAAGAGCAATTAATTACATAAAAATAAATAAAATTTTAAATTAACTTTACCTGTACTGAGAGGAGTTCCTGGCATAATCGGATGCTGCAAACTATCATTTCTTGGAAGTATTTTTCTGAGTCTGTTGAGATCTTGCTTCCAGGCGTATCCTTTTGTTTGACTCAAATAAATTCTTATAAAATGTGTATGTTTCTTATGTCAACAACTGTAACAGGATTGTTCTGATAGACAGAACAGTTTTCTTCCTCCAACAATATTTTGATAATGAATGGTAGTTTGACAGTTCTTAATTGAGTGAACTAACTGAATGTTTTCTGTGGCCACTTGAGGTTCAGTGAGAGATCCTGTATTATAAAAATTGCTCATTTAGCTTTTTCCTCTTTAGGTAATTAACTAGATATCCAGAAGGACAACCCTTCCCAAACTCTAAATTTTATTATTATGTGTCATAATTCTGACTCATCAGTACCACTATTAGTTTTAATGAGGAAAAATACAACTTATTGCTTGCAGGTCTTTCTGTTAAAAGTCTAATAACTTTGTAAAATCTCTGCTGCATTAGGAACAGATTATATACACACACATATAAACACATATGTATATATGTGTGTATACATACACAAACATACATACATGCATACATATACATATTTTTCCCTCTCTGAAGGCTGGGACCCTGTTCCTGTCTTTGATGTCACCAAACTTCTTGTCTCTATAACTTTTTATTTTTCTGCCTGACACTGTACTCTGGAATGAGAAAGCAAGGATCTGCAGCTCCTGTCTTTAGGATGGTTTTCCACAGGAAGAGATGAGGGTTTAACTGCTTTAACAGGTGGCACATTTCCAGGCTCACTTTGAGGACATTGGATTACGTGCTACAGGTCCTAGCTCATGTTACATCTACAAGATTCCTTTCCCACAACTAGCTAGAGAAGCAGAAATAATAAAATTGCCCAAACAAAGGATAAATTAAAGCCTGTACAAAAGACTCTGTTTCTGTTTAAATGTAACCAGATAAAGAGTAGTTGTGCTACTCACTTGGAAAAAGGTAAACAAAAGTGAAGTTAGAGCAATACACATTCCATGGAAAAGAAAAATATAATGTCATGTAAATGGATATTAAATGCAAGGAAAGCAAGATTTCTAAATTAGGATCAACTGTGAATCTAATGTGAATGTCAATGTAAGAAATATTCAAACCTGTAGAAAACTTTTTATGAATTTACTTGAGGCAAACCAATTACAGGTGGTGGCTGCGAAGCAAAACCTCAATGTGTTGAGGAAATGCTCTGGAAAATGGCAGTTTTGCACTTTATTTGATACATTGCAATCAAAAGAGGAGCCTTAAGTGGGTCACTGAAATCCATTGGTGATATATTAGGGAAATGGGAGAAAGCAAAGCAGGAAACCTCTGGGACTGGATAAAAAAATAGAATGGTAGACACACATTTTTTTTTTACTCAGGTGGGTACAAGATAGTTAACAGTGAGAATTAATATGATAATGATAATAATGAAGGGGTTCATGGTCTCTGCTGTGGTATGGTTGTGCACAGAGGGATCTTGACATTCCAAAGATTTGTTTTCCTAGATGCAAAAGGACAAAAGACAGGCTCAATTAAGGTAAAAACTGACTTTTGTCAGGGAAAATTCTAGACTATGACCACCCACCATGAACTGCTTTTAATTAATAAGTTTTAATTTTAAACCATTCTGCGTGGTTACTTTAGGTCTCTGTGTTTGTAAGGCTGCCACACAAGCCCCCCTGAGGTTGTGAGGTTTAGCATGTGGTCCCTTTTCATCACATAATTAAGAAGCTGCTGGAGGCTGCCTGAAGGACTTAAAATTATGAGTATACAGCCATATATTGTTTTATTGTGCTTTGCTTTATTGCACTTCACAGGCGTTTTGCCTTACAAATGGAAGGCAAGACCCTTTGTTATAGGTACAAGGTCTGTCTGCTTGATGCTTCAAAAGAAAGGCAAATATTCAATACATCAGGGTTTGGAGTAAGAAGAATTTTGTTGATTGAAAAGGTGACAACCCAGAAGATGGAAAAACTAATTTTTAAATTTATGTTAAGAGAAACCAAAATTTAGTCATTAGGTACCATGCCCCCCCCCCTGCCCCCGACCTCACCAAGGGAAAGAAATAAGGATGAGGCAAGAGACAGGTACAGGCCTTAGAAAGCTAGTCAACTAGGCACTAAAAAATGGATCCAAGGAAGGTCATGAAATTTCTAAACCCCTTTGTTCCCAGTCTATTGACCCCTGATAATCTGAGTCCATTTCTGGAGACTCCAATAGATCCTTGATAAACAGTACATATTTCCCTACTTCATCAGTAAGGGTAGCCTTCTGATAAGGGGCTGTCCTTGCAAAAACTCAACCAACCCTTCTGCAGAATTCTTCTAGTTAATACCAGGAACTATTAGCCTGAAGGCCATCAGAGAGAGAGAGGGAGAGAGAGAGAGAGAGCATTCCTCTGTTACAACTCTACCAGCAAATAAACTATGACTGGCTTTATTGTGATACTCAATATTAAGGTGGTTTGGAACCAAACCTGCAGTATCTCTGAGGTATGGCTATATAAACCTTATCCTCAGACACTATCACCAATTTCAGGCTTCCTTTTCATGTCTAAGAAGTGTTGCATGAGTCTTCAAAAACACTCCACTGAGTGCTCACATTTGCATACACAAACTGCTTTATACATACACAAACCTGTTTACACACCCTACCAGTTTTCTCTTGTGTATACATGTTAGTACATCGAGTCTAGTTCTGAAAAGTTTGCTTGTAAATCGATGTAAGCATTTTGGCAGCCCCTGAAAAATCCACTCTATTAGGAAGTGCTGTGGTCTGAAAAGTTTATCAGCCCTGAAAATGTAAGCAGGCCCAAAAGTGGGAGTCCACCAAGATTTGTGAGCACCTATCCTTGAAGCCCTTCTGAAAATGAGAAATGAAAGAACTGCATTATTGTCCTCAGAAATCAAGTAAGTTCTCCACTCATTTTTATTAGTGGTTTGTTGATTTTCTTTTTTAACTTTACAGCAATAAATCTGTGGTAGGCTGTTGGAAGGGCTCATGCATACATACCTGAAATATACATACATACATATATATATATATAATCTGTCCAGAAGTATCCAGCCATGTAACATGTAACATGAAAAATAGACACATTTATTAAAGATACAAGATACAAGAAACATTGTACATAGGACAGTGATGCCTTAGTCCCCTTCAAAAAAGGCACCTTGGGACCTCACACAGTTTCCAAATCACCATCAGGTGACCCATCATATTTTCCTGAATCCCATCAATGGTCTGAAATCTCTTCCCTTTCAAAGGTGATTTTAGTTTTGGTAAAGGCCAGAAGTTGCAGGGTGTCAATCTGGGTTGTAGTGGGGCTAAATCATCTGGGTGATTTGGTGTTTCACCAAAAAACTTTGCATGAGTTGTGATGCACAAACAGGCGTGTTGTCTTGATAAAGCTGCCAATCGCCAGTTGCCCATTGCAGCAGCTTTCTGAATCATCCAAATAGTTTTGTGGAGTAATATGCAAGTTTAATGCAGATCTGTTGCTCTACTTTACTCAGTCATTTTGAATGCTATGACCACACATTACACATATTCACTCAATGGTGTCTACCGCCCTCACTAACTAGTACAGTGAAGTCATCATTGTTCATGCATGTGCATTCTGGTCCACTCTCTTGGGCTGCCAGGTTACATTGATGTTCTCATTATATTATCAACAGCTGTGCTTTTTCTGGACAGATCTTGTATATTCATTAACTCCTTCAGCAAGCAAAAGACTGAGAAAATGTTTTATCTAAAGTTTTACATTATTCTTCAGAGTAATGAAGAGTTCACTCATTTAAAAAAATTTTTTGATGTAATATTTATGTCTCCATATATTCTCATTTTACATTCTGGATATATTATATATTTTTATTATATTCTACCTGCTGGATATTTTTGCTTGTAATTTTTTAACTTACTCTTTAAAAAAATTATGTCTGTTTAAAATACTATTTCCTACCCTCAAAACTTTCAAAACATAAATCAATTTCTAATTTGTATGAAATTATAATTTACATACATGAATTCACAAAATCATGCATATATTGACAATTGTATATACTCATGTAACTAACTATTTGAAACATGACTTACACATTCATCCCATGAGATGAACCCTTGGAAAATGTTGGCAGACGGAACTGTGAGTGGGACTTGTTTTGACTGAATCCCTCATGCTAAACCATGTGGAGTTGCAAACAATATGTTACAAATGATCCTACTTTCTCCTACCTCATCTGTCTCAGATACCTCCCACTACTGCCACTCTAACAGGAAAAAAGGACCAACATGGATCTCTTCTCTCCTACAAAAAGTTCATTATTTTCTTAAATTGCTTAATTTGGATTTATTTGTATCCATCATTCTCAGATGAAATTTAAGCCTAAAATTTTGTAGCTTTTGACTGTTTGTGTGAAAGTGATGCTCTGTTATGACTGTCTACAATCGTAGCCAAAACCTACAGCCCTAGAGTTAAGCTGCCTAACATACTCAAGTTTTATATTAATTCTGTTTCTCATATGTACTATCTAGCATCATGTTTATCTCCATGTTATTGTTTACAATCTCTGAGGATGATTTTTCAAGTTTGTCCTTCGCAAAGTTAATTCAGATTACCAAGTAAAATTTTTACCCTTTATTTTTCCAGAGTATTTTATTTCTTCTATTTTTTTTTTAGTTTGCTTAAGTTTTCCTATGTCATTGATGTGTGTTCATTGTTTTGCTTATTTAGTTTTTTTCTTTATATGGATTTCTTATTCTATTTAAAAAATACTGAAACATCATAGGGATAACATCTGGACTCTGTCTTGACCAAAAGCACTCCATCCTAGAGGCCTATGACTCCTTGCTTTCAGTAAAAATTTATAGTTGAAATTAACCTACCACATTCATAAAGGAAAGGATACACGTGATAACATGTTTTCTTAACATCATGCTCTGCAAAATAGTTGTTTTGTCAATTAAATGGTAACTAGAATATTTGTGCACGTCATTTTATAAGCCCTTTGAGTAGTCCACTCACCTGGGAAAGCATCTTGTGACCACTTCAGGATCAACTAGCCCCCAACAAGAGTTGAGGAACAACTGACCTCATCCTCATTCCCAAGCCTGATACCCACCCCACGTCCCCTTATAAGCCATCCACAAGAACCCCTTGGGGAGCTTTATTCTCTCTTCTGGTGGACTCCCTTCTGTACAGTGTCTTTGAAATAAACTCTTTTCTCCTTGATCTTGTACTGAGTTCAGTTCCCATTTCTATCACATTGAGATTCAAAAACCCAGTATTCATGGCCTGGGAATAATACCCCTTAATTAAATGTACTAGGATACTCAACATTTATTATCTACTTTGAAGAACAGACCTCAGAATCACACTATGAGAGCCGATCAAAGCAACACAGAGCCACAGAATGAAATAATGTATTATAATGTGTCACTGTGTTATACAATGTTTCCCAAATTAAACTTAAATTGATGTTGCATCTTCCTGAAACCAACATAATGCCAAGCATTATAGAAAGATTAATAAAAGACATATGTGAAGGGAGAGTGGTGTTTAAGGATCCACAAAGTATATCATACATGTGACTGTCTCCTAAGAGTAACATAGTATCTAACATGAAATAGGGTGAAAATTGCTAGAGAAAGTAAAAACCCCAAAGAATTTTGCACTCATTATTTTTGAAGAATAACTTTCCTTAATGCTTAACATAGTTAGAGACACTTAATTGGTCAAGTTCTAAGAAAACTTGTAGGTATTTCTAAGCAAGAGAAAGGTCTAATTTATTTGCTTTCTGATTAGAAGCATGCACTATGGAGAAAAAGTATTTGGCTTTAGTTCCCATTTCCTCTACATAATACATACATCTTATCAACTAAATTAATGTCTCTGAACTTGAATTGTTGACTCATTAAAATATACTTCATATTTTAAGAATTAAAAAAGATTATATATTATAAAAACTAATAAATGAGTACTTACAAGAAGTAGGTACTTTTAGCACCATTTAGCATCATTGCTGATAATATTAAAGGCTTCATGAATTGTAAACATTATTATCTGTCATTACTCTAACTTTCCTTGACTTTGTTTGGACCATTTATATGTCACTTGTTACTTAATTCCCAGTTTTACACTTATTTGTATAGGCTTTCAGCTATCAAAAAACAACTCAATTTCATGTTGGAGTGCATACATCACACATATTTTATAAAAAATATAAGCACACTTATTTAGAATTTTCTATGAATCTCACAGAGTTGTAAATATTCACCATAAAATCAGAAAGCAAACAGGCAAGTTTGGTACTTGAACAGAGTAAAATTATTAATTATCTTAATAGCATTTTCCCAATGATACATTTATTACTTAATTATATAATCTTATGTTAATTTTAAATTTTAGAATATGGCTTATATTTCAAAACAATATTAGGCTATTGAAAGAAATTCCAGATGAGGAATATATTTCATGTCATTTCCAGAATCCATAACCCCATCATTTTGACAGTGAGGTTGCCATAATAAAACATCAATATCCTTATATTAAAAAAAAATCACAACTATCATCCTAACATCTATCCATGCATTTAAAAATGAATAGCCTATGTGTCCAACTGCAAAATCCAGGGGTCAACTTTCCAGAGAGCAGGATTTAGTAATAATTATTGGCTAGGCATTGTGAATTTAAACTTATAACAAAGGGTGCTACTGATAAAAGAGATAGTCTACTACTTTAGGAAATCATCCCTTCCCCTAATGTTATATCAATATATATTTTTTAAAAAATCAAAGGAATTATTTGCATTAAAATCATTTCATCAGTGTTTGCAATTACTTTAGAAAGTTGAATAATGAGGTGTTTGACAGTACCTGCCAAACCAAGATTATCCATTCCTGACTCAAGTGTACCGCTAGTATACATTCTATTTCTTTTATTTTAGTCACAGACAAACAACATTTCTTGCAAATTTTAAATAGATATTTATATCTTGCCCTCAGGTTTGAAATCTAATTCTCCCCAGTCTCTTGATAGATTATGCTCAATCAAGAACAAAAATTATTTTAAAAATGACAGCCAATTTCTAGTATTTTGGGTGGTAGATTTTTAAAAATTTGTTTACAAGATAGATGTTAAATACAGGAGTTCCAGTTCAGCATTAGATGCTAGGCAAACTACTGTTGCATTAATAGTTAAATATATAAAGAATTTATTTGTAATAAAAATTAAATTTAAGAATTCCTATAAATTATTTAAATTCACTGCTACACTGAAACAAACATTGATTCTAGGTAAGGAAGTAAAATACTGTGAAAATTTTAATTAATTGTAGTATTCAATGGGTCCATGAGTAAATTTGTTTCTACATTGGCACAGGACAGGCACATTCATTAAAATTGTTTTTTCTTCCTATAAAAAGCAGTGTCTTCATTAGGTAAGTTAAACCTAGAGGAAATGAGTGAAGGCTTTCATAAATTGCAAAACTTTATATATATATGTATATATAAACTTGTATTTATATAAATTCTGTCACATTAAAATTGTGTTCACTAGTTCAAATATGTCTTTATTTTTCTCAGATATAGCAAATGAAAACATTTAAATACAGTGCCTAGACATAATTTTATGAGTTGAATATTTTATTTAAATAAATTTTATTTAAAATATAAATTATTCAAATGATTCACTAAATTAAAAAATTCTGGACCTGTTGATATGTAAATCTAAGCACCAATGAATTCCTATCTCATATAAAATAAATTCCAAACTTTTTAATGAGACCTAACAAAGTTCTACATGACCTCAATTTTTCTTCCTCTTAACTGAATTTCATACCATGTCTTTTTATCTCATTAATCTCCCCTACCTCTTTACTTGTGGTAGGTTGTATGAGGCATATCATCATATTAACTTAATATTTTACCATGTAGTTGATCTCTTCACATCCTTCAGATAACATTAGAAGTCCAGAAACTTTACTAAGTTGATGGGCATCTGACTTCTTAATAAGTACCTCCTTACTTGAGTTTCATGTATGTATTCCTAAAGTATTTAAAATATTTGCTAGTTTTCTGGTCAAGATTTCAGTGTAGATCAACATCGTATTCAGAACCTCCCATCATCACCCCAAAATTACAACTAAACTGCAGAACAACCATTATTCAGAACTGCCTAAAATCTAGCTGAACAGAAATCCTATAACTGTGCATGTAAAGAAGAAGCCTCATTGAGACTGGTAGGAGGGGCAGAGATCCAGAATGGGCTGGTCCCAAACACAGGTGCGGAAGATCAAAATCAGGAGGAATATCTCAACTGCAGAGGTGCTTCATGGGAAGCCAGCAGTCCAGTTCAATGCCAGAACCCCCAGGCCAAAGTTCCAGTTCCAGGAGGAGAAGTCCCTACAACTCCTGGCAGCTATGGTTGGGTGAGATGGAGCTTCTGGAGCCCCAAGCATTCCTCTTAAAGGCCCTGCGCATGGGCTGACTCTGACTCATTGTCTTTAAGCTCCAGCACTGGGGCAGCAGCACATCAGACACCAGGGAAAAACAGGAGGAACTGAATTGCCTGACATCAGGGCAAGAGATTGGGTGGGGGCAACTTTCTCCTAGACAGAAATGCTGGCAGAAGTGATCATTTCTTTGTTAAGTTTTTCTCAGAAAACCTGATGTGCGCACCCTATGTGAGGCTCCATCAACCAAACGCTATTTCTTTGTTCTTCCTGATGATTCCCTGAGACTGTGCCCCACACAACATTTGGGCCCACTCAAACCCTTTCCAATGGTTTTTCCATACAAAAAGCTTATCTGGGTTTATGATGCTGACTTTCCTAAAACTTTTCAAATAAGCAGCATCTGGCCTGTGTACACTCTGTACCTCTCGCTAGGAGGCCGCAGGCCAAGCCCTAGTGGAAACCATCCTTGTTTTATAGCCTGGCTTCTCCCAGCCCACCCCAAGCCTATCACAAATAGCATCCATCTGCAGATTACTTTGTAGCTCATTCCAGGTGTCTCTGTGCAGGGCACAGGTGGAGGCTGACCTTGGCTTGTACATCCCAGGAGGCCACAGAGCTGGCACACACAGTGGTCAACTTCAAACCACAATACAGCACCACCCGACAACCTACACAAGCAACACACTTGAGGGGTGAACTCAGCAGGTACTTGAGCTATGGTGAAATGAGTTCCACTCCATGGGCTCAGCTCTGCATATCAGATCCTCCACAGTGGCTGTGGCCAGTCCTCGCAACTGATAAGCCTTGGGGGGAAATCCCTCCCATTGGCTTGCCAACACCAATCAGGCTCAACTGCAGCAAGGGGGTACCCACAGCCTACACTGCGGGGTGCACTTGGAGCATCCCCCTCTGGTAACTGGGGAGGCTGCAATACTGGACCCTAAAGCAAAACTATTAAATAAGTTCACTCTACAAAGGCCTGGATGTCCATCATGGGAGTGCTGGAAGAAGACGAGGAGCAAGAAGTTTAACACCTATTTAAAAATTAATGACAGAATTTTTTTTTAACATGGTGAATAAATATACTAGTCCAGGATACACAGATCCCAAGCAAGATGAACCCAAGGACATCTACATCAAGGCATATCGTAATTAAAATTCTAAAGGTTAAAGACCAAGACAAAATCTAAATAAGCAGTAAGAGACAAGCAGTTAATTACCTATAAGGGAGCTCCCATAAAAATGTCAGCTAAATTCTGAACGGAAATTTTGCAGGCCAGAAGGAATTGGAAAAAAATATTCAAAGTGATGAAAATCAAAGACCTACAACCCAAATTACTCTACCCAGAAAAGCTATCATTTAGAATCAAGGGACATATAAAGAGCTTCCCAGAAAAGAAAAAGCTAAAGGAGTTCATCACAACCAATCCAGTATTACAAGAAATGTTAAAGGGTCTTTTTTAAGAAGAAGAAAAAAAAAGACAGAGAGAAAGATCAGAGATACACATAGTAAAATGGCAACAAACATGTATTTAGCAACAAGTATTTTAAAGGCAAGTGGATTAAATGCTCCAATAAAAAGACACAACATGTCTGAATTAACAAAACAAGATCCTTACATATGCCGACTACAAGGACACACTTCAGCTCAAAAGACACATACAGACTGAAAGCAAAGGGATAGAAAAAGATATTTCATGAAAATGGAAACAAAGCAAAACAAAAAAGTGGGTGTAGCAATATTTATACCAGACAAAATAGACTTTAAAGCATTGGCTATCACAAGAGACAAAGAAGAACCTAGCAATTATACTTCTGTGTATTTACCCAGAGGAAACCTAAAGCACTAAGTTGAAAAGACATAAACACCCATAAGTTTTTTGCAGCATTATTTGTAATAGCCAACATAAAGATGCAATCTAAGTGTCCATCAATAGATGAATGGATTAAAAAAGTGGTGTGTATATACAGGGTAAAGTAGTTTTGTAGTTGTTCTTATGGAAAATAACACAAAAATTAATAAATGATTATACAGGGAAAAACTCTTTTGCATACTGTAAACCTACTTTTGGCCCAACCCTGTACAATGAATATGACTCTCTGTAATAAAGAATGAAATCCTGCCAGCTGCAACAGCACTGATGGGCCTGAAGTGCATTGTGCTGAGAGAAGTTGGTCTGGCAGAAAAAGACAAATGCCAGATGATTCCACTTCCATATGGAATCTAAAAAACAAAATAAGAGAACAAGCAGAACTGAAACAGGCTCATAGATACAGAGAACATTTTGATGGTTGCCAGCGGGAAGGGGTGTTAGAGGATGAGTGAGTAAGTTGAAGGGAATAAGGGGCACAGATTGAGAGCTCCGGAATAGTCGCTGGGCTGTAAAGGACACACAGTGAAGGAATATAGTCAGCCACACTGTTAGAACTGTATGTGGTGTCAGATGGGTACTGAGTTTGTCAGGTGATCACTCTGCAAGTTACATAAATGTCTAATCACAAGGTTGAATACCTCAAAGTGGTGTGATATTGTACACCAACTCTAATTTACATAATACAAAAGAAAAAGACTGCTTTCTACTTTTTGGGTTTTAAGTTCAATCAGTTTGATATCCTTGATGTAATGGACAGTTCATTATTTTGGGGATAAGGTGGTCAAGACATTCATGGTGTATATTACAGCAGAGCAAAGTACAGGTGACAAAAGATTGTAAAAAATATCATGTTGTTTTTGAATGAAAAATAAATAAATAAAAATAAATCATTTTCCATGTTAATAGCTTTATAGCAGGTGACAAGTACTATGTTATCTTGCTCTAGCAAAATATTACATCTGGATCAGCAACTGCAGATGGAGCCACGTTTGTGTATACGATAAACCACAATAATTTGCCAACATCCACCTTTCTCTGCATAAGCCAATCAGGTGAGCAAGATGAGGTTGTAGAAGTGTCGCCACGCCCACCCCACCTTCCCTTTTCATCTTTCACATTTCTGTCTGTGGCACTATTCTTTACAGTTCCTGGAAAGGTTTGATTCATTATCCCAGGTTGAAGGTCACATTTCAGAGGCTTCTACACGACCCTTTCTACCATAATGGGACTTAGTCCATGGGTCAGAGTGCGCACGAGGGTGCACTGCCAGGAATAGCGGGCCCGTGAACACACTGGGATTACTGGAACTTAGAGTGGGTCAGAACTTCATTTATCATCTGACTACCAACACATCCAATTTTGAATATCAGAACACAGTGA
Source organism: Anoura caudifer (assembly GCA_004027475.1). Classification (NCBI taxonomy): domain Eukaryota; kingdom Metazoa; phylum Chordata; class Mammalia; order Chiroptera; family Phyllostomidae; genus Anoura; species Anoura caudifer. The sequence continues at coordinate 14,581 of PVKU01004262.1, read as the reverse complement.
CACTTCGGTTCTCAAGAAATTAGTCTCTATCCAAAGACTTTGTTTAAAATGTCTGAAGTCTCTCTGCATTTTCTTTTGTCCAGTGCCCAGTCATTCTCGTAAAAGGTCACTAATCTCTCGGTAAAAGCATTGAAAATGTGCTTCTGGCATAGCTGAAGGGCTGTTCCTCAAGGGCCCCCATTTTCAACTTCACTAAAGGGGCTCTTGATGTATGAACTGGCTCAGTGGAAAGGCCTCGACTCCCCATCATGAATACCCCAGACGTGTTTCCAATGACCAGACTTGGTACTTTTCTATTAGATAGATCAGGTAACCATTTACTAGACTATTTCCTTGTCGACAGTACTGAGGCCATTTAACCATTTCCTGAGGTTCCTATGGGTAAAACATTTGAATAGCACTTTGTTTCCGTTTGCTGTTAATGATAGGTGCCCTTGCTGTCTCTGGCTATTAATTACTTTGGTTTTGCCTCTCTTACTCTAGGATAGGCACACTTTGTCCTCTACTGTCGTCAGGAAACCCATTGCAACTGCGGCATCTCATATTGCAATAGGACGGTGACTACGTAGCTTTTCAAGTGTGCTTTTCTTCCTGTCGTTAATGTACATTTCCATGTATGATCAAAGTGACTGTTCACTCTGAGGCTCTCAGAAGTTATAGTTTGGAATTAGTTGGGTTGTAGTATCACATGTTAAAACAACTTCAATATATCTATCTCCCTGAGCTTTTAAATTCTTTTCTCTATATTACGGCAGAAGTCATAGCAACTCAACCTAATTAAACATATGCCACTATTGAATCCAAGGTTTTGTCAGTCAGCTAAGTAAACGACTTACAGCTATTTGCAGTTATGTGAGCTAATACATTAAATCCAGAATTTACGAATTTGGCTGAATCCAAATGCTATATTCTCTCCCACTTGTACAAAACTAGTGTAATTCATCCCCACATAGGTTATACAAGTTTTGGTAGATGCAAATTAACTAAATATTGTGCTCTTGCTGAGAGAGGGGCATAGGCAATTTGCACTTGTCCCACTGCACAGGGCGATATCTGATTTTGCTTTTAGAGTTAGCAGTAACAAAGAATAATTCCCACAGGCTTTAAGGAGAATAGGCATCTCTCTTGAGTCAACCCCAGTTGAAGTTATTAGATGCTCAACCCCAGCTGAAGTTATTAGATGCCCATAAAACAGGGAAATCTGGTTTCCTGATATGGTAGGGAAGGTTGCTTCTGCTGCTAGGATCAGAGAGTCTCAAAGATTCAAAATGCTAGGTTTCATTTGGATTCCCCATATGTTTCAACATGAATCCATAGGTCCCCTCTCCTTCCCAACCCCTGTCTTGGCATTGACATGGGACTTGAAAATTGTATCAACTCAATGTAAGTTGTGATCTTGCAATTCAAACAATTACAATTTCAGTGTTATTTTGAGAAATATTAACGTGAATGCTACAGTAAAAAAGGGGGAATTTATTTTGGGGTGACTTCAATCATCTCTCGTTTTCAATAACTACTTAGGGAGAGTTAAAATAAGCTTTGCTTGTTCAATCCTTTTTGTAAGTTGATGCCCTCAGAAGACACAGTTTCATAGGACAGTCTCTGACTCTTTATTGTTCCCCAAACATTAACGTTTATTACTTACTTGGTCTCCTGCCACACTTTGCTTCAGTGAAGACTCCATCATAAGTAACTTCAGATGGTATTTTAATTAATTGTGAAACTACTTATATTATTTCTCTTATTGCTGCAGGACAGCTCTGAAACGTAGTGGCTTATATATGACCAGTATGGCACAGTTGTGTGGAGCATCATTCCAGAACCGAAAGGGTGCAGGTTCAATGCCAAGTCAGTGCAACTACCTATATTTCTGGTTCATTCCCTGGTCAAAGCGCCTACTATACGGGGTACAGGTGTGCACGATCTCCAGTGTGGGCACTGCAGGAGGCAACCAATCAATGCTTCTCTCTCTAAATCAGTGGAAAAAAAAAGTCCTCAAGTTTGGATAAAAAATAAATAAAATAAAATGTAGTGGCTTAAAAGAAACAATAAATGTATTATTTCATAAGTTTATGTCACTAAGGGCCTTGGCTGAACAGGTCACACATGGCTTCACTAATTTCATAGCATCATATGATGGATAAGGCTCCATTCACCTGAAGATTTGACTAAGGCTGAGAGTAGTTTCACGTATACTCATATGCCTAGTAGTTCAGAGCTAATATTTGGCAAATGTCTCAATTTCTCTCCACACCCTCTCTGGATGGCTGCCTGAGTATCTTCAAGCCATGGAAGCTGGCTTCCCTGCAGAAGAAGCATTTCACAACTCAAACACAGAAGCTTCAATACCTTTAATGACCTAGTTTCATACACACAAAAATGTTTCTTCTGTTATATCTGATTGCCCATGGAGCCGCCCCTGATTTAGTATGGGAAGTGACTACACAAAGGCCGGGATACCAGGAGGTGTGGATTAATGAGGGTGTTTGAAATTTGACTACCTTATCACTGCATGCCATGGATTATCCATGTTTTATTTTCCTTTTTTAAGTATATCAGGCCTAAAGGAAAGCAGAACTACATGAGTCTTCACATGCAATCAGTAAGATTGTTTCATTGTTTATGCCAATTTTTATATCATTCATGTTCTAATCAAGAACCAGAAACCAAAGAGAAATAAATCATTGCTCACTATGATTTGAAGAACTGAACAAGATTGATGACATGAAGATTTCACAGACAGAAATTCCAGGAATCCACTGCTTGAGAAGAGCACTGCTTGGCCAAGGCTGGTGGCTCTGAGCTTGAAGGAGATCACTAAACAAGTGAGACTCAGAACTCTGAAGTGAAATACTCGTTTTCTGGTGGTCTTGTTCCTGGGGACATGGTGGCGGCTTGGCTATTGTTAGACAAATAAATGTCAAAGGATTAACCTGCTGATTCTGGAACTAATTGCCATTGCTAGTTTAAAACATAAGTACTTATGAAAGATGCTAACAGAAATTTGAAATGAACAAAAAAACAATAAAAAAGGACAAAATATTTTCCTTTAGCTATTTAATCCTCTTGTATGGATTCCTTATACAGATCCTGACTACAAAGTAGCACATATTTTTGCAGTTTCTTGACCCAGTGTCATAAAAGAGGGCATCACAAATGGGTTTGTGGCTAAGACACATTATATCAATACCTGGCATAGCTGGATTTGTGAAAATATTGGGCTAAACTGAGTTTATATTATACAACTTAAGGGCAGCAATTTTCACATTCCCCTTGATAATCAAATTAAATTATTATGCAGTTATTTTCAAGATTATGCATACAAATGGCAGCAATGGCCTTCATGAGACATATTAAATGCAACATGTTATCTGATGCAGACACCGGCCAGCAGTGTCCTCATCATTATGGATGAAAAATAACATTCACACAGACTACTGGAGTCCGGTGGAGGAAAAAGGACAGCATGGCTTTTCTCTCAAGGGGAGCAAAAGCCACAGCCTCCACCATGACAGGCCTTCATTTTATTTCTTGTCACATTACATGATGGTCCTCATTTACTATGCACAGGTTCGCTATAGGTGGTTAACTTTACAGACAACAAAGGAGCCAATGCCACTAATCACATCACAGAAGGACATTAGCAAAAGAAAAGAGAAAAGTGGTTGAACCAGTTACACTGGTCCTTGCAAGGTTTAGCATGGATTTTAGGAAGTTACAGTAAGCACTTGCTATCCCAATCCAGGGTGAGGGAGTTTTTGCAAAAGCAAGACTCAAAGTGGCTTAGGTATATTGCAAACTTGATTTCCCACGAGAGAATCTCTCTGAAGGCATGGGTCCTGTGTATCTCTAAGTGGGAGCTGGGCCCACGCAATGCAGAAGGGTCTGCCACATCTACCCCATTTCATTTTAGTTAGAACTGCTATGATCCCACAAAGCTTGCTGCTTGCTGATCTCCCACATGACCCTGGGAAAATAATTTGCAAATGCATCAAAGTACGGAGAGCATTATTATAATCAGTAAGCAACCAGTGGTTCCAAAGACCCACATTCTCAGATTAAGCCCAATCGATCATTGATCATTGTCAGACAGTAATGGTCAAATAGATAGCATTCAAAGAACTCTGAGGGCCTATTTTGAGTCAGGGTCAAATAGTTAAAGGGCCATAAAATTCTGGGGAAACAAACTTATTTCAAGCTTGACCCTTATCATTTAAATTGAGGGTACTAGCAAAGTAAGTTTCATAGGATTTTATGCTTTCTTTCTTAGGCCTGATTGTCCTGGGGAACTTGCCCTTTGCAGCACAGGACTGCCCCGCCCTTGGTCAATATTTCAGACTTAAGTGGAGCAGAGCCAGGAAGCCAAGAGATAAGGAAAGTTCTCCCAGATGGATTGAGGACTCAGGCTATGTCAGAATAGCTGGTGGGGAGGGCGAGGGTCCATCACCCCCTTTTACTGTAGCCCCCTCAAGTCCTTCCTTGAGTGCCTTCCACATGATTGTGTTTGTCTTAGGCTACCCCTCCTTTGAGGAAATATTACCAGTCATTGGCTAACCGACCAAGCTCTGGGGGCCAGGCAGGGTGAAGTAAAGTGGGCAGAGGCGGTGCTCCTGCCAGAAACATAGGCATTGTCTCCTCAGTGGCTTATGGTCCCAAGGTCTCTCACTCAGCTTAGCCATGGGGGGTTGCAGCCTCTGAAACCAGGCTGGGTGGTTCCCAACATCTAATCTCCCCGCTTTTTCATTTGTAAATGGTACTGTAGCTGTTAAACCTGTGAAACTTACTATTTGCTGTTCCCAAATGCAATCTTAAGAAAGCAACCTTCATATACATCATAAAGTACAAATAAGGATTAAGACAAAGGGGGATCCAAGGGCTGCTAAGACCCAAACTTGTAAGTTCAGTCCATTGAAACAGTTTTTAGGGTTCAACCATTGAACGTTACGGGGCATTGAGGAGTTGCTGTTCTCTGCAGGAGGCACCTGAGCCTCAGCCCCTGTCATTGGGGTGGGCCCCATCCTCCTCCTTTGGCAGATCCAGGCCTGTGAATAACGGTGTAAGTGTCCATTTTCCCTCTGGCTGTTCAGGGTCAGCTGGGCCAACTGGTCTGTCAATCGATTGGTTCTCAGCTCCAGGTAACAGAGCTTGGTGTCTGTCCCGTTCATGATAAAGTTTTACTCTTTTGGCTGGTAGCCAGGCAGGACCTGTAGGGATGGAAACACACACACACCCTCTTCCCCAAGTTACGAGATCTACAGGGCCTTGCCAAGAGCCATATCCCAGCAGATCTCTATATAAAACCTGAAGGTGATGGCTTTGGCTCCTTCTTCTGAAGATGTTTCTCGATTGGAGTACAAAGTGATACATCACAATTTAGAAAGTTAGAGGTAAACATGGTTAACATAATCAAATTTTAGGAGGAAGGACTCACACTCCCCCTTTTTTGTTTTTCAAGAAGATTTTTAAAAATATGATAAGCCAATTCTATAATTATCTGTCTGGTTGGATTGTAAGATATTTCTGCTTTATGTTGGATATTCTAACACTGAAGAAAAACCTGAGTAGAACAGGCAAGGTATCCAAAGCCATTATCAGTTTTAATTTGCTGAGGCCTTCCTAAATGACTAAAGGCCTCAAGCCAAAGGGCTTGTATATTTTTAGCAGATTCTCCTGTAGATGGAGGTGCCTTGCTAAGGGCTTGGCAATCAGGACATTCTTTAATAATTTGCTTAGCTTGGAAAGACAGGCCCCCTGCTGCGCTACAAGCTGCAATGCATTAACGGTTTTCAAGGAAAGTGGGAAAGATGGGAGGGGGGAGGCGCTCTGAAAAAGTATGTTTTAGACAAAAAATGGTTGCGCGCCAAGGGCCTTTTGTGACTCCATTGACTAACTGTTCCCTTCGGGAAGATAGCCAGTTCTTCCCGAAGGAAAAGATCAGTGTTTACAGGTACTGAGTTAAAAAATGGTATTTTATCTTCCCTGGAGAAGGGCTAGTTCCCTCTGGGAGACAATATACTTATATTTCATTTTTACAGTAAAGGTCACAGCTCTGGCATAAACAAGGAGGATTCTTCATATTTTTTTAACACGTCACATTCCCTTATCCCACTTATAGCATGCTTTAGATTGACAAATTTATGAACACATTCACAACTTTCAGAAACAGTTTTTTCTCTACTGGCAAATACATTTACTTTTTTAAAAATTGGAGTTTTGACCTGCTGGTTTCCCCTCTCCACGCTGCTGCTGAACTAACTGGGCCGGCAGCGAGGCTTGCTGGAGCTGCCGCCAACCACTAGAGAAGGGCCTAGGCAGTGCGCTAGTCCCTTCCCTTCCACACTTCAAAATGCAAAGAGCCCTTATCTGGGAGACATTCAGCAGCCCCAGGATGTTGCTGAACCTAAAACACTGCTCTTGTTGGGTAGAGAGCCCGTTCCCCATGGTTGAGGATCCACAGAAACCTTCAAAGAAAATTTTTTAACAAATGAAAGAACCTTTTTCTGAAATCCTCCCACTGCAAGCATGGTGATTACAAAACCAGTCTCCATTTTGCTTTCTCTCCCCATGAACCTTTAAATCTTTATGCAGGAGGATGGAAGGAAAGGCAAAACTAAAGGGGCACAAGACTCGGCTTAAAAGAAAGAATTTGCTGAGATGCCTATAAACTGTCCTGTAACTAATTGATGTTTTTAAAGCTGATTAAAGGGAAAATCTTTGTTCTTTCTCCCAAGCCCAGACCTTGGTTGAGGTCGCCTCCTGGCAAAACCTTGGGAGAGGGAGCAAAGCTTCTGCTTACTAAAGAAGGTAGAGTTGCAAAGCTGTCGCAAGAGAGAGCGACCTAGGAAGAAACTCCTTTTCCTCTTAATCCAAAACACCCCACGACATTTCTGAAAAGTAGTCAGGGTGGTCGGCCCTTACCTGGGCTGATTGGCATGTACTCCCACCAAGTTGGTGTGTTGTCCAAAAAGACGATGGCTTGTGGCCTCCGGGTCCCTGTTTGGGCGCCAGCTGATGCGGACACCGGCCAGCTATCTCTGTGTCATTATCGATGAAATAAAACACACACAGACTACTGGAGTCCGGTGGAGGAAAAAGGAAAGCATGGCTTTTCTCTCAAGGGGAGCAAAAGCCACAGCCTCCACCATGACAGGCCTTCATTTTATTTCTTGTCACATTACATGATGGTCCTCATTTACTATGCACAGGTTCGCTATAGGTGCTTAACTTTACAGACAACAAAGGAGCCAATGCCACTAATCACATCACAGAAGAAGGACATTAGCAAATGAAAAGAGAAAATTGGTTGAACTGGTTACACTGGTCTTTGCAAGGTTTAGCACAGATTTTACGAAGTTACAATAAGTACTTGCTATCCCAATCCAGGGTGAGGGAGTTTTTACAAAAGCAAGACTCAAAGCAGCTGAGGTATATTGCAAATTTGATTTTCCATGAGAGGATCTATCCATGGGCGTGGGTCCTGTGCATCTCCGAGTGGGAGCTGGGCCCATGCCAGGAAGAAAGGTCTCCCACAGTTACCACCATTTCGTATATATAATGAACCTCCTATATGGAAGAAATATAACTTTCTTTTTTTAATTTTTAATTTATCTTTAAACAGAGAGGAACGGAAGGAGGAAGATAAAGATATAAGCATCAATGCACGGTTGCCTCTTGCACGCCTTCTAACGGGGGCCTGGCCTTCAGGCCAGGTATGTGCCTTGATTGGGAATTGAACCAGTGACCCTTTGGTGTGCAGGCCAGAACTCAGTCCACTGAGCCACATCAGCCAGGGAAGAAATAGAGCTTTCTTTTCCATAATTTATGCCACCTTACCTAGAACCAGTTCACATGGCAAATATATCATCTTAGTAAATATTGGCATTCAGCTTCTACTGATAATTTGTGACATCTTGCTATGTTTCATCTTCTATCACTACATATTTACCATAGAGATATCCATTTTCCTTCTCCACATGGCACCTTCAGATCTGGACCTCATTGTTACCTCGATGCCAGTTGTGGGACAGGAAGATCTGTGAATGTATCTTCATAGAAGCGCTCTGCAACCATTCCTTTCTTGGTTTTATAGCATCATGAGATGCAGGCTGAAGCGTGTCTCTAATACACTTATATAGAACCCACAGAAATCTCTTTTTGCCCCATCCCATCCAAACAAACTTCATTTTAGGGCAAAGTCTTCCTTTTCAACTTTTACCTTCAAGACATTCTACCTCCTCCTTCAATATTTTTTTTTGCCCTTTCAACTACTCTGCAGGCTGCATATATGAAGTGTGTCCAGAAAATATCCTGTTATGTGATATGATAAAAAGATATGTTTATTGAAAAAGATACAAGATACAAGAATCATTGTACATAGGACAGTGATGCCTCAGTCCCCTTCAAAGTAGGCACCTTGGGACCTCACACAGTTCTCCCAATCACCATCAGGTGCCCCATTATATTTTCCTGAATCTCATCAATGATCTGAAATCTCTTCCATTTCAAGGGTGATTTTAGTTTTGGGAAAAGCCAGAAGTCACAGGGTGCCAAATCTGGGCTGTAGGGGCGCTAAGTCGCCTCTGTGATTTGATGTTTCACAAAAAACTACACAAGATGTGATGCATAAGCAGGTATGTTGTCGTGATGAAGCTGCCAATCACCAGTTGCCTGTAGCTGCTGCCTTCTGAATCATCCAAATAGTGAATAGTTTCTGCAGAAGAATATTTAAGCTTAAGGCAAAACTTGATGCAGATTCATTGCTCTACTTGCTTAGTCCTTTTGAATGCAACAGCCACACAATACACATGCTCACTCAATGGTGTCTACTGCCCCCACTAATTAGTACATTAAAATAGTCATTATTCACGCATGTGCATTAGCTCTCAGGTTATATCAATGATGCATGGACCATTCTCATTGTATTAACAGTGGCTGGACTTTTTTTGCAGACAAACCTCATTGTGTGTTTCAATATATTTTGTTCTACAAATAGATAATCAGATCCACACTTTTTGCCTTATCTTCTTCTTCTTTTTTTTCTTTACATTTTCTTTATCTACCACCACATGTGTCTTTTGAGAAATGAAACACTGCTTTCACTCTTACTGGTCATGTGGATTTGAATAGATAAAGTAACCATTTTTGTTCCTCTATTTCTCCATATTATACTGCAAATAATATTTCTTCCTCATTGGGATTTTAGGTAGATAAAATAAATCAGTGTAAATTTATGAGGAGTATACTTGGTACACAGTAAATAGTAAATGTTACTATTGTTGTTTTGTTGTTCTTATTGATACTATTGTAATAACAATTATCAAATGGGAGTGAGTGAATATATTTAGTAACAATTATGAACATCCAAAAAATCTATATCTCAAATATATAACCACAATTTGATAAACTTGATATTTATAGGGGAAAATACTCTTGAACAATTATATTATTAATTAACAAAAGTACCCAAGATAATATATACCAAATAAAGTTTTGCAAGTGAAATACCCACTAATTACATCATTTTTCCAAGTTATTTTATCAATTAAATTCTTACTCCAAATAATAACTGTACCTGTTCAATACTTTAAGAATATAAAAACAAAAACATAACCAGGATTCAGCAGAGATGGTTGTATTTATAATGCTTCAGAAACCCACTTATTTCCCAGCCACAACTAAACACAATGCCACGTTATATCTAAATATTTCTTTTTAAAAAATTATATGGAAACTACTTTTGGTTATTCAGTTTTGAATCAAGTAGAGTACATCATTTATACCACCCTCACATGTAATCATTTGTTGATTTAATATGCATTGTGGAAGTGCCATCAAGTGAAATAGAGGGTTAATATTTGAATGTGAAATTGCATAAAAGAAGATAAATGATAAGGAATTAACTGTAACTTTATCTGTTTTTCCACAGAAGAGTATGGCTCCAATAGAAAACTCTGCAAGCAGAATTTAAGTACTATATACAATTGAATGGCTATATGACATGTATTTTTTAATTTAAGATGTTTATTTGTGCAAAAAACAAGCCATTTAAAAACACTGAAGTGCTTTAAAGTGCTTTTCAAATATGAGGAGTCTATATCTTTAAAACTAGGTTGTTGAGTAGAAATGCTTTTCTACAATGATAATGGAATTTGAAATTCATAGATAGAGATTTATACTTTAATCCCCACCTCCTACCCTAGAACACATGCATACTTACAACTGATAGAATTACTGTAGAAATGAAAATAAGAGAAAGTTTTTTAATAACAAATTTGTAGTTAAAAATCAGCCTGACTCTCTATGGTTGGTAATGGTTTAATGTTTTTATTATTTTTGTATTGGAGAGCTCATATATGGGGTATTGAACTATCCCATACAAAATACTTTGCAAAAAAAAAAATAATAACAAGTTTAAAAGAAGACAGGAAGGAAGGGTCTGTAGTTGACCCAGAGAAGTATGGATGAAGTCATTCAGAGAGAGGATCCCAAAGGAGAATGTATTTCATACTGCTAACAGTTTATAATGTGGAAAAAATAACAGATGAGAAAATATAAAACTTATTTTCTCAGGGAACAGTTGAGACCACTGAGACTGAGGTTTAGCTAAAAGTCACATAGCTTATAAATGTCAGAGAAAGACCGAGAGCTCCAACTTTCTCACTCTAGAACATTCATTCATTTCCTGCTTGAAGGCCAGAGACCATCTTATTGAGGATTACAAATCACTGGAGTCTTTTGCCTTGTATCTGCTACGAGGAGAAATTTACTTCAATGTGGTATGTATTACAGAGTGAATTAAAAACATTAGGACCAAGACAGGACAAGAAATCACAGAGCATATTCATCCAAAAAAGTAGTGACAGACTTACAGCCACCACTGCTGCGTTAACAGGTATCTGCAAGACAGCTCTCACATGTACTCACATCTTGCTGTATAAGATATACGGGTAGATTGGTTATACATAGATAGATCCATAGTTGCCCCTGCACCTTTTTTATGTCAGTTTTTTTTAGACAACTCCTTCCCTCCTCATGCCAACTAATTCTTCAAAATAATTGTCAGTAATAGTCTCTTTTCTGTATGCCTTGTCTAATTGCTTTCTTTTCCCTCAGCTTCAGTTGAGGACTCAAGTCTCTCTCCCTTGACCTACCATGGCATCCTATGCATAAATCTAAGTGTATGCCATGGTACTTGTGACTTGTTTTGTCACAAGTAACAACAAAAAACAAAACATGTGTTTTTTTTTTGTGTGTGTGTGTTTTTAATAAAGTATTCTGCACAAAGACTGTTTTGTTTACCACTGGGCCAAAAAAAAATGTTTAGAACTTAGAGATACTGTTTTTTATTTATTTTTTTTTTTTAGAGTAAAGTTAGTTGTTGTTAATAAAATTCCAATAAGGGTGGCTTTTTAAAGAGCCTAATTTATTCTTCATTTATGTGATGTGTAATACCTGGTGAGAATTCTCTACCATACATAGTCATTTAGGTCCCAGATGATCAAGAAAACGTCATGCTTACTATGGGTCTTAGAATTGATATCAATATACTGGACAAAAGGAGGATATTTTGAAGATTATGTGGTGGTTTTGTATGGGGAAGCCTAAAGTAGTGTATGACATCTGTCCAGATTTCATTGGCCGTAATCAACTATAAGGAAGCTTGAGAAAAACACTGTAGCTGTGTACCCAAGGAGAAAGAAAGAAAGAAAGAAAGAAAGAAAGAAAGAAAGAAAGAAAGAAAGAAAGAAAGAAAGAAAGAAAAAGGTTGATGAATTTCTAGGGAGGCTTTACCATAGAAGTATTTAAATTTTGGCCAAATGAATAAAAGGATATATAAGCGAATGAATATGTGAGTAAATAAACATGTAATCAATTCTCCAGCTCCTCTGGAATTGCCAGTTTCCCACTATCTTTTCAAACTTGAAGACTTTATGACATGTGCTCTGTGCTGTTTTCTGCAGCAAGAATGACCATTATTAAGCTTAGAATGGATACAAATACAAAGAGACTTTCCACTCTCCAATCTTACAATCTTTTAAAATATAAAAGTAAATGGCATTTTACTTCACACAATCCTCAATTCCCCCAAAAAATGCTAATACGTAAACATTGTTACTTTTTTTAAAATAAGAATGTAGAGCATCACGGCTTATTTCCCAGCCCCACTCAGCTAACACTAAAGGACCATCTCACCCCAAAGCCTGTCTCTTCTCACTGCATGTGGCTAACGGATCTGTTCCTCTTAAGGATACAGTAGGATTACAACCTCTGCTATCTTATATTCCCGAGCATACTGACAAACTTTAGGTGGTGTATACTAAAAAATAATCACAGAAAAATAAAGCTGCTCTCTGATTTTTTAACTCTTCTGGAAATGATAATGTATAGTAAAATAAGAAATCCTGAGGACTGTTTTGCAAGATAAAAAAAGCAAAAGTTCTTGTCTTTACACTATATCATACTGTATTTAGAAATTTTTGTAATATTTGACATATTGCCATTTTACATCTGAGTGCCAGTTTTAACAACAACGAAGGAAGCAGATGTCCTGTGATATCTTTTTCTTTTGCAGTTTTATACATTTTGGAGCTTTTTTTTTTGGAGGGGGAGACAAAACATCAAGAGTTTGATGTTTTCCCTCCTTAATGCACAATCTTTTGCATTGGTCTGTACCTGATATTAGAATAACAACTTACCAGCTGCATTTAGTCAACTTTCAGGGAAATTCCACCTCTGCCTACACACAGGGGTCTTCTCTAAATCCAGCAAGGGGTGAAGCTGAATATAGTCCAGGGATCATTAAGCTATTTATATTCAATTTGACATCATAGTTCATCCTTCCTTAGAATAAAGAGGAATATGTCAGGAAAGTAAAGATTATATTTCATGCAGTGCTTACTAAACAGTGAAGTACTTGTGTATGTGGAAGGTATATTGGATTAAAAATGTTATGAAATCAGATGGAATTTCTGCATTATTATGCTCAAATTGCAAATAATTTTGAGACCATTAAAACATTTGGAGAAGTCAGCCAGCCACTAATCATAACTATTCTTTATTTAAGTAGTTTCAAGACCTAGCAGATTTTATAGGAATGTATATTTTAATTACTGTATATCAGGAAACCTATGTTTATTTTAGAACATAACAATACTTATGAATAAATTTTAGAAAAATAAATTCAATACAAAATTATTTTATTCAAAACAACAATAACTGCTCTATAGAAAACATTACATTATAAGTAATGGAAAATAATTGAACTAGTGAATGCCTAAGCACTTCTATAAGATTTTATCCAAATTCTTAGCAGCCTGGGGTTCTTTCTATGATGCCCACTATTGTTTGCATTGTCACTTTTAAAGAAAAAAAATAGACAAAGCATGAAAAATCCTTGACTAATAGCAATAGTGAATTCTATATATTTTAACAAGTCAATAGGCTACTGAGCTCTGAGCTGGGAACTACCTTTTTTTCTAACTGTAATGGAAGAATCACGGAATTAAAAGTGAAATTATAGACATAAATAGTATTATTGCATAACATGTGCTATATTAATTGAGTATAGCACTCTATGACATTTCCCTTTGTTATTCTTTTAAAGAACTCTAGTTTTGATTGAGCTATAATGTGAATATACTTGGGACTAAATCATAATTTATCTAATCCAATTTTCACTAGTGAATGATTTAGGGATGGATACAGGGCTGTTTGTCATGACACCTGGAGCTAAAGTATTCATATTGCAAAGTGATGCCATAAGCCTTAGAATCAAAGCCAACTGGGGAAGACTGGAGCAAGTCTGTGTCCTGGAGGAACTATAAAAATCCTGATGTGCCTACCTTCAGATACTTTAATAAATACAGAACATGTTTATTATAGTTAGATCTGGACACAGTCTGGATAAAACATCCTATTTCATATGTCTGTTGGCAAGGAATAACATTACAGTCAAGAGGTTCTAGTTTCCTTAGATGCAAAATAAAGACCAAACATCAACTTAAATTAACTCACAAAGAGAATATAAAATAAAATATGTAATTTATTTATACATTTATTTGTACTTATTAAAAAGAAGATGAAAATAAGAATTATTTAAAGTATTTTATAAAATGGAAAATGTGCTGCAGATATTTTTGAATTATAGAAAATAATTATTCACCATAAGTAAAATTACAAATATGCATATCTTTTAAAGCATATTTTTATTTTTAATATATTTTATTGATTATGCTATTACAGTTGTCCCATTTCCCCCCTTCACTCCCCTCTACCCTGCATACCCTCTCCCACCCACATTCCCCCCTTTAGTTCATGTCAATGTGTCATGAGTTCTTTAGCTTCTACATTTCCTACACTATTCTTGCCCCCCACCCCCACTGTCTATTTTGTACACGATCTATGCTACTTGTTCTCTGGACCTTCCCCCCTCTTTCCTCCTCCCACTCCCCTGTTGCTAACCCTCCATGTAATCTCCATTTCTGTGGCTCTGTTTCTGTTCTAGATGTTTGCTTACTGTGTTTTTGTTTTAGGTGTGGTTGTTAACAATTGTGAGTTTGCTGTCATTTTATTATACATTTTT